>JAWNNI010000138.1:0-280351 GCA_035043065.1 Hirtodrosophila confusa | reverse complement strand
GTTGAAAATAAATATAAGTTGCCCACTGTACAACGCAAGGCGTCTTCTTCTTTCTTTACTATGTATCCCATCTCAGTAACTGTAACTCTCTTCTTATGTTTTGTATTCCCTTTTAAGTTTTGGCTGCCTGCGAGCAGCATGTATGCATTTGAAATCACTCGCAAATAAACATTATAACGAATAGGTTATGGGCCCAGAACACGCAGTCACTCCGCGCAAAAAGATCGTCGAGTTGTTCTAGGAAAAAAGTGTTGTTGCTTGTTAAAGTGAATTGATATTCTGGACTTTATGGACAAGTAACAAAAGTCGATCGTAGACTTGTTAAAAAGTGAATTTAAACATTCTGGACTTTGATTAACAAGTAACGGTAGTAAATTAGTGAAAAACTAATTGGCATTGCAGTTGGGAAAATGAGTTCCGCAATGCAGTCGATCGAGAAATTGGACGACCAAAACTATAGTGCGTGGGTCGTTCAAATGAAAAGCGTTCTCATACACGCAGAGTTATGGGCAGTTGTGTGTGGACGCGTCGTGAAAAACGAAAGTGATAGTGCTGAACAAAAGGCTGCGTTTGACGCAAAAGACGAAAAGGCTCTTGCTAGCATTATGCTTTGCATAAAGGCATCGCAAATTAATAATGTGAAGAATTGCAAAACGTCAGCCAGTGCATGGGTGAAATTAAAAGAGATTCATATGCCTATGGGACCTGCGCGTCGTGTAACTTTGCTGAAGCAGTTGTTGCACATGAGAATGGCAGAGTCGGAAAGCATGGCGGTGCATATTCACAATTTTACGGACGTAAATGAGAAATTGTGTGAAATTGGTGTTTCAATGCCCGATGAGTGTTTGGCAATATTACTATTGTCGAGTTTAGGTGAAGCCTTTGACAATTTCGTGGTCGCGATAGAAACGCGTGACACGTTACCATCACTAAGCGTATTAAAAGTAAAATTGCTCGAAGAGAGCGAAAGGCGTAAAACAAGCACCGAAAATATTGGAGAACAAGGAATGTTCTCATCGCGAGCCGACAATCGCGCGTTAAAGTACAGTAACGCGAAAAGTTCGAAGCAAAACTCGAAGAAAAAGATGAATGGCGTCTGCTGGTCATGTGGTCGCGAAGGCCACATTGCGGTAAATTGTAAAGAAAAGAGAACATTCGATAAGCAAGACAGTAAGAAAAAATCGTACTCAGTGTTTACAGCAGCTCGCCTAGACAACGTATTTGCAAAAAACGTTTGGTGCCTGGACAGTGGCGCCACGGCTCATTTGTGTTGTGAAAGATCGTGCTTCTTAGAGATGAAAGAGCACAAAGAAAAAATTGTTTTAGCAGGAAACAACTATATAGAGGCCAATGGGCGCGGTTCGGTGCGTTTAAATTGGCAAAATAGCACAATTGTTTTGACTGACGTGTTATTTGTAAAAGATCTGCAATGTAACTTCATATCAATTGCGAAAGTGATCCAAAAGGGATTTACTGTCAAATTTGAAAAAGACAGTGCGTGTGTAATAAATCGCGAAGGCGATATTGTGTTGGTTGCCAGAGAGCAACAGGATTTGTTTTTGTTTGAGGCAAGCAACAAAAAATGTTTCGGTGCGCGAACAAATTTGATGGAGATAATGAAGTGGCACAATCGATTCGGTCATCTAAATTTCGCGAGCTTGAACAAAATGACAAAGAATGGACTAGTAAACGGCTTAAAAGAGAATCTTTGTTTTGATCTGAAGGATCATGTGTGTGAAACGTGTGCAATGTGCAAAATAAGCGTAAAGCCGTTTCCAAAAAAATCAAATAATCGTGCTAGAGAAGTGCTGGACTTGGTGCACACCGATATTTGTGGGCCGATGAATAAGTATTCTATGGGAGGTGCGCGGTATTTTGCTACATTCATAGACGATAGGTCGCGACATGTGTATGTGTGTTTTTTGAAAACGCGCGACGAAATCTTTAAAAAGTTCACAGACTATAAAGCTTTTGCAGAAAAACAGACTGGTAAAAGAATAAAGTGCCTAAGAAGTGACAATGGTCGCGAATATTTGAGTGGCGAGTTCGAACAGTTCTTGGTGAAGAACGGTATTAAAAGGCAGCTCACTGTGCCACACAGCCCTCAACAAAACGGAGTGGCAGAGCGTGCGAATAGAACATTGGTGGAAATGGCGCGCAGCATGATATTACATGCTGGTCTCAGTGAAGGTTTTTGGGCAGAAGCTATTAACACTGCAGCGTATCTGCGAAATCGCTCAGAGACATCAACGCTGGCAGACATGACTCCGTTTGAATCATGGTCTGGAAGAAAACCATCCATAAGCCACCTAAGAGTGTTTGGCGCAAAAGCTATCGTACTCAACAAGACGCATAGCAAGAAGTTTCAGCCAAAGGGTGAGGCGCGCATGATGGTTGGTTACTCGGAGATAGCTAAGGCTTACCGTTTGTACGACCCTAGTACACGGAGGGTAACTGAAGCACGCGACGTAATTTTTCTTGAAGATTTTTCAGATGACAGCGTGGAAGCCAAAAGCTTGGCAAGTAAGTTGGCGGTCCCACTGGTCATGATCGAGCCCGATCGTGCCTGCGTTACCAATTGCGAGCAATCCGAGGATCTCGCAGAGGCTGAACAAGCTACGGCTGTTGGGCTATTGCCAAACCCTGAGGAGCCTGTAGTGCCTGAGCTTGCAGACATTGCTGATGAACACGAGCCAAACGTGTTACGTGAGCGAAGGGGCCGTGGGCGGCCAAAGAAAGTCTACACTGGTCAGCCGGGGCGCCCGCGCAAGCAGTATAACATACTGAACGTAATGACGACTGATGACGTAGCAGTTCCAGTAAGCGTCGATGCGGCATTAAAGTCTGATCATTGTGATGATTGGAGAGCATCGATGCAGAAGGAGATGGAAAGTCTCCAAGCCAACAAAACATGGTCGTTGGTTGACCTACCCAAAGGCGAAAGAGCAATCGGCTCAAAATGGGTGTTTGCAGTGAAGCGTGACAAATATGGCAGAGTCATCCGCTTCAAGTCTCGATTGGTGGCCAAGGGTTGCGCCCAACAATACGGCGTCAACTATACTGAGACGTTCTCGCCTGTGGCTAGGTACTCGACAATTAGACTAGTTATTGCTCTAGCGGTCGAGAAGGGTATGTATATACACCAGATGGACGTATCTTCTGCTTATCTCAACAGTGAGCTGAAAGATGTGATCTACATGCGGCAGCCACAGGGATTTGTTGACCAAGAGTCGCCTACGAGTGTCCTTAAGCTGCATAAGAGCTTGTACGGACTGAAGCAAAGTGGCCGTGAATGGAACGAGAAGTTAGATGGCGTACTTCAGAAGATTGGCTTCGTTCCCTGCGCCAGTGAGCCATGTCTATATACACGTCGGAATGGTAGCAACTTAGACCTCATAGTCGTGTACGTTGATGATCTGATTGTGGCCAGTACAACCAAGGCAGATCTCAATACGGTCAAGGCGCTCATAGCTGATGAGTTCGACGTAGTCGATGGTGGTCAACTGAAGCATTTCCTTGGTATGGAAGTGGAGCGCGAGGGCGAGACAGGAAATGTTTCCATTGGTCATAGGCAGTACATTGAAAATCTGCTGTGTGAGTATGGTATGCAAAACTGCAAATCTAATGCCATACCCCTAGAAGCTGGTTTCCAAGTCAAATGTGACAACGATGACTGTGAGCGCGTGAACCAAGTCAGCTATCAATCAGCGATAGGCTCACTACTATATCTGGCGATAACTACTCGGCCTGATATTCTTCACTCCGTCACGAAGCTTGCTCAGCAGAATGCAGATCCGCATCGAGAGCATGAGGCGAGCATCAAGCGGGTATTGAGATACCTGAGGGGCACTGCAGACCTCAGTCTGCATTACACCAAAACTGGAAAGCCCATCTTTTGCTTCGTCGATGCTGATTGGGCTGGAGACAGCACAGACCGGAAGTCCTTCAGTGGCTGGGCGTTCTTTGCTGCAGGTGCAGCTTTCTCATGGGAAAGTAAAAAGCAGAGCGTCGTAGCATTAAGCAGTACTGAGGCTGAGTATGTAGCGCTCTCAACAGCTGCTAAAGAAGCAGCCTACATACGAAAACTCATGAGCGAAATGGGTTTTAGTGCTGG
This sequence comes from Hirtodrosophila confusa, assembly GCA_035043065.1. Classification (NCBI taxonomy): domain Eukaryota; kingdom Metazoa; phylum Arthropoda; class Insecta; order Diptera; family Drosophilidae; genus Hirtodrosophila; species Hirtodrosophila confusa. The sequence goes on along the minus strand of JAWNNI010000138.1, from coordinate 276,237 downwards.
TCCTGCAACGAAGGTGTTTAGCGATAACCAGAGCGCGCAATGTCTGGCAAAAAACTCCAAGTTTCATGCGCGCAGCAAACACATAGATATTAAGTTTCATCATGTTAGAGAAATGGTTAAGAACAAGTTAATTGAAATTGAATATGTATCAACCGAAGAAATGATATCGGATGTTCTGACCAAAAATCTTAATAAAATCAAGCATAAGAAATTTGTTGATATGATGGGTATGCGTTAAATCCATAAATTGATTTATATGAATGTTTACTTTTGATTTAAATTTGTAAAAGTAGACAGCCTGCGTTGAGAAGGAGTGTTGAAAATAAATATAAGTTGCCCACTGTACAACGCAAGGCGTCTTCTTCTTTCTTTACTATGTATCCCATCTCAGTAACTGTAACTCTCTTCTTATGTTTTGTATTCCCTTTTAAGTTTTGGCTGCCTGCGAGCAGCATGTATGCATTTGAAATCACTCGCAAATAAACATTATAACGAATATTCCTCAAGGAAAACACTTTCTTAGCCGAATTCAACTTATTTTCGGGTTTCAGAACAGCTAACAATTTCGTTTCCGAAGGATTTGATCCGAATTGGGAACAGAACTGTATACTTAAACAATTTATTTGCCGTTTCTTCTGGGATGAAACAAATAAAGCTGCTTATACTAGCATCTGGAGAAGTGAAGGGGACTTAAGCTAGATTCTAAGAATGATCTTGACTTTCTGACGGATTCGATGATTCGGTTATCAAGCTATTAGGAAGAAAAATAGGTGCTATTTCTTTCGAAAACGTGAGTACAAAGTTGCAAACTGCAAAATAATTGAAAAGTATTAGAAAATGGAAAGAAGCCATATTATTTTTGTTGCATCATTTCAACTAAATAGAATACATTTTATCTTATTGTCAGCAATATAGTATGGCGTCGACGGAGAGGCCCAATCAGGTCTTTCCCTAGTGATCTATCCAGTAGAATATTTTAAATATTGTAAATATCGTTTCCCTATTCTTTTCTTCTAGTTATAGTGTCAGCTAAATTTTTATTTTTTTTAAAAAGAGATTAAGTTTTTTCATTTTATCCAACTGTCCAAATAGCAAGATACCAAAAGGCAAATTTAAATACAAATAAATATTTTTATTTACATAAAATAAGCGATATTTGTACGCAAATACTGTAAATTGCTTATTATACTTTATTGATTAACAATGAAATGTGTAATTATTAGAAATTGGGTAAATTTATTCATTTTACTCTCTATTCCACAGTGTACTCTATTCATAAATATCATTAAGGTATATCGATACGTTGCAAGGTTGATGCAAGGATCTCGGAGTTGCATTAACAATACTTATTATTTCAATTAACGGGTCGGATTGTACATCGACCGCTTCTGCATTTATTTCCGAGTCTCACATATATCTGTACTTTATTCAGCTCAATTATTCATGAGGCTATAAATGTACTATAAATGCATATTATGATAGCTTATAATCATCTCATCTCTATATGCCAATCTCAAGCTCAATGTTTATGTCTATCGAGCTGTGTGTGTGTCTGTGTGTGTGTGTGTGTGTGTGTGTGTGTGCTTGCAATTGCAGATTTGCGTCCAATGCAGCAAGAAGCGTTGTGGGGCCGGGAGTGGGTGGGCGTGCGTGAGGCGGTGTCTGTGGCACCTACCACGTTGGAGCCGACTCCGGCTACACTTCCATCATCGGCGCTCGTCTGTCGCCAGCTGAAGTTGAGGCCGCGGCAGCTGCGGTGGCAACTGGCGGCTCGTGGCTGCCACTGCCACTTGCAGTTGAAGGAGGCTGTTGCCATTGCATTTTTGGTCATTATTCAACGTCATTGCAATTTGGCGCTGCCGCTGCCACTGCTGCTGCTGCTGCCACTGCTGCTGTGGCAGCTTCAATGATGCATAATTTGTAGCGTTATATAAATGCAAACCAAGTTGATATTTTTTTATGCTAATTGCATGCAAGTAAAGCTTAATACACACAACACACACACACATACACTCACTGCTAGCTGTAATTATGTGCGGCGGCGAAAAAGAAAGTTGACAGTTAGGTGGCGTCAACATCAGCAGCAGCAACAGCGGCGGCAAACAAGTTGCAACAGTTGCAGTTGTTGTTGTTGTTGACAGCGCTGCGTATGATGGGGCCGCTCTTAACGAGCATACATATATACTCCAATATATATATATGTGTGTACAGTTAGATGTTTTCATCTGATATATGCAATTATGCATGACGCTCAGATCATTGCGATAAAGCAGCAATAACAACAACAACAGTATAAGCCACATGCGGAGACTGAGACCAAACAAAAAAGAACAAAATTTCTGAAAAATATTGGGTTAAAGATATGTAACGTGTGAAATTTGCTGAGAATGCTTTTTATGCTACCTTTTTTTGCGTGGTCTTTATGGCAACTAGCGGTATTTTGTTTTATAGCAACATCAAGGGGAACTGCAATTAAAGGCCAGGGCGTGGGCTTTGTTCAAGATAGCATAGCAACCGGAGTAAGTAGCTATATGGAATACCCCTACTGTATGTTGGTCAATTTGTATAATGGCCAGACTTTTGGCATTCCAGGGCAAACATAACTTTCAACCAATAGCTAATGAAAAACTGCGCTTAAAACTTCAATTGGTGTTAGTTTCCTATTGAAAATTCTTGACAAGTTTTTATATTGTGGTAAGAGGTTTAGCGGTCTAGAAGTTAAAGCAAACTTCAAGGCGGAAATTGATCTTTTATATCCAGTCTCATGTTTACTGCATGTATTTTCTTATGAGGCTAGGAATAATAATAATTATGCTCTTATAAGATGAAGTTTCCTCTTGAGCTTTCTTAACTCTTCCTTTCAAACAAAAACTTAGAAAATAAACATCTAAATTCTATGAAACTGTAGGAGATATACTCCTGTCAAAAACGTGTTTTGGGGAAGCCTTTTGGCGATTTGCGAGGGAGGGGGTTGGGTGGCGAAAAATGGTTGATGCAGATCTGTCAGGAATCTTAACATTAGTCTGTATACCAAATTTGGTGACTATACCTTTAAATATGTGGAATATATAGGTTCTCGCCAAATTGTGGGGGTGGGGGTGGTGGTTGTTTGGCCATCTTGACACTTTATAAAACGAGGGTGTACACCAACATGTGTACCAAGTTTGGTTGCTCTAGCTTCAAGGGTGTGGAAAGCCCCATTATACTCTTTACCCTTCGGAAACAGAGTATAATAAATTCAGGCGCAGCCAACTTAGTTTCTTTCTTTTGATCTCTTGCCGTTCTCTTGGCTAACTCGTAAATGTTGCGTAACTGGGAATAATTTTAAATTAGATAAATGAGGAATATATGCACCATAGCACAAAATCAGTCTACGTTTAGATCTGGTTGTACGAGTATAAATATAATTGAAGCCAGTCAAAAGATATCACACTTGGCAAATAAATAGCTAGACTAATTTTCTCTAAAAGTATTTCAATTTAATGTGTCCATAAAAATGTCAATAAATATGAATATGTGTGAAAATGAATATTTTTTATTTAATTTTCAAGCGGTGCTCAGTTTTGACTAGTTCGGGGGCCTTAAACCAAAGCTTGTTTAGAGAACAACTAGTAATAATTGCTAAACAGCGCCGTTGGCCAATTAATTAAGTTTAGTACGCACCATGACGCAGCTTGTTGGCATATGCTGCTATTAAAGCTGCCATAAAAAACGCTTTACGTACCAAATTACAAGTCAAACGCTAAAAACGCTAGCGGAAGCAGCCGTTAAAAGGCACTTAGTGGCGCTTTAGAAGCACCCAAAGCCCCAAAGCACCCAAAAGCACCCAAAGTAGCTCCTCGTCAGACTGCTGCCGTCTGTATACTTTAAGGCCAACATAAAAATTCATTAGAAGTGCTTTCAATAAATTATCAAGCTGCATTAATACGCCCGATGCGCACTTGAATATTCGCTATCAATGGTCATTAATCTGGCGTGGAACGTGGAGGACTCCTGGAGGACAATATGTTGATGAAGTTGACAAGCTTCGGTTGTTAGCCGAGTTCATTTTCCAAACAGTTGCTAACATGATTTGACTATGCAAAATAGCAAAAATGGAAGGAGTAGCAACATGCTAACATAGTCCAATTGCTGGCTGTCTCTGTGCGCTGTTCAAGTGCTGCCAATTAACAAGGCAGCCCTGCCAGCAGTGCGAATCGATATTTACTCAATTAATTTATTACTTCCGCCAGCAGCAGCAATTTTTCATTCATAAAAAAAGCAAAACAGAAAAAACGCAGCTCTCGCTAAAGTTGGCCAACAAAAGCTGATGAAGCGTCGTCAGCGTTGTCAGAGGCGCTGTCAGCGGGTTTTCGAGTCACTTTGTGGCACAGGAAGCAATCATCGTGCTACAAGTCATATTAACTTACGTTGGGCGCACAAAAACGAAACAAAACAGATACCCAACCAAAGCAAAACTCATACTACCAAGGCCCAGAACCCGAACCCGAACCCGACCACTACGCAGAATCACAGCAAACAGCAAACAGCAAACAGCAAAAACAGAAGCTGAAGCGGGCCAGCTGGTCCGGTTCCAGGCTACACAGATCGCTGCTTGAATTGGAGCTGAGGCTGAAGCTGGAGCTGGAGCTGGAGCTGGAGCTGAAGCTGGAACTATAGCTGGATGGTCAACATATGTTGTCCGACAACTTTGCGCATGCGAAAGTTGAGCGGAGAGTGCATGAAACTATCAATGAAGAAGGCCTACTCGACTTATTCTTTGACTTGGGCTTCCCAGGCCAACAAAATGCGAGCAGGTGCAACAAACTTGTACACACACTCACACACACACACACACATTTCATAATGATGGATGGCTATGATATGTGTGTGTGTGTGTGTGTGTGTGAGAGACGCGCCTAAGCCGGTTTTGGCCAACAGCAGTTGTTGTCAGTCTCTCGTTTTCCCCTCCGCTGCCTCAATTAAACTGCCAGGGACGTGGTCAAAAAAACCCACAAAAGTGTACGGTTACTGTGTCCCAAAAAAAAAATATAATAAAAAATTAAATTAATAACAAGTTGCGACAATGTGAAAATTGTTACAGCGTTTTTTTCATATATTTTTCAATTTGCCATTTCAGTTGCCAAGACAGGTACAGTAAAAACAACAATAATAACAATCAAGTCACACAATTATTGAAATTCATCAAGATTGATAAGTGTGGGAAAATAAGAAATAACGAAAATTGTATTCGTTATTCTTATTAGGACTATAGATAACAGTTTTAAGAGTGCTTCTTGGAACAGATTTCAGTGTTTTTTTCAATTCCAAATCGAATTTTAATAAGAACTTGAAACAAATTTTTACTCCCTGTACCCATAAAATGGGTAAAAAGGGGGTATTACATCTGTGCAAATGTATGTAACAGACAGAAGGAGACATCTCCGACCCTATAAAGTATATATATTCTTGATCAGTATCAAAAGAGATTTCGATTTGGCCATGTCCGTCTGTCTGTCCGTCTGTCCGTCCGTATGTATGAACGCAAGGATCTCAGCAACTATAAGAGCTAGAGACACCAAATTTGGAATGTAGGTTCGTGTATACCATACGCAGATCAAGTTTGTTTCATATTTCAGATATCTCCCCCGTTCCCCCGCAAATCGATTAAAACCGTTTTACAGTAACAATTTTAAAGATATAGCTTTAAGATTTGGCATGTACAATACTTTAGTCTCTCTTAATCTACTGTCCAAATTTCAAGTCGATCGGATAATAAACACGGAAGTTATTCACGAAAGAAGATTCAGTGCTGCAGCAAGGGGAAGAAGAAGCACAGCCACCATTTAAAATACTTCGCTTGCGCTGTGGCTCGTGTGTGTGCGCCCTTGTGTATGTATGTGTGTGTATGTGTAAGCGAAGATACGATTGGAAATTTTTGACCTGGGTACAGGGAGTTTCGTAGTCGGGTATACTCGACTATAGCATTCTTACTTGTTTAAAATTAACTACATTGGCTGACGGGAAAAGGAATAAAACACAATACACACAATTTTAATATTGTTTTTCAATTTTTTATGTTTTGTTTGAATAGATTTTATAATGAAAATATTCAAAAGTTCTTCGGAATTCGGAAAAGCTAATTATTTCCATTTAGATTGATTTGATCGGATTAAAATTTTGTAACCATTACGATTGTTTCGGTTTCGCTGAGTCTTTTTATGGGATTATTTAAAATACTTGCCGATTGAAATCTTACATGTTGCTCTGGTTTTAAACAACAGATTGCAGTTTAAAGACTATTGCTGTTAAAACTTATAACTACAACCTAAGATGAAGTATTTATCAAAAAGTTTTTGAGGCACAGTGAGAATTTTGTTGTTATCGGCCGTAAAAAAAACTCCACTCTCAAGTGAAAGTCATCGAAACTATCGATTGTGCCCATCGTTTGTAGTCCAGCTGTAGTGCATAATTAGCTCTAATCCAAAAGCTGACGGCTCCTACGCATCGTGACTAAAAGTATCTTTTAAAAGTAGTTCAACATTAGCAACAAGCTGAGCAACCACAACAACGATAGCTCTCAGCTTTTGGCAACGTGTTAATTTTGACAAATGGTCATTTTGGTTGCTGGGCATGCGGAGCATTATCCGCCGCCCGACTTGTTTAATTATGGCTTCCAACATTGCCCTGGCCTTTGTCTTGTCTCTTGTCTCTGTGTTGGCCTCAAACTAATCAGCTTGAAGCCATTAATCTGACCAGTGTGGCCGTCTCCGTGTTGCAGTATGAGTGTATCTTTTGACTTTGGTGTCGCTTGATTATCTCCAATCGTAACTTTTGGCCGGGGCTTGTAGTCAAATGTTATGCTCGAGCAGTTTTCAAAACGCCGTCAGATAACTTGAAAATCAGGCCCGACGCGCTTGACTGGCTTTTCAGTTCTTAGGCTGCCGGCCCATATGAGCCACGTTGGAAGTAAAGTGCAAAATAAAATGGTTTAAGATGAACGAATTAAAACTGTGGACACTGCCCGCATTTGTTCTCACGCACCTACGTCTGTACATAAATCTCAAAAGTTAATGAGCACATCCTTGAAAATATAAATAGGTAATACGAACCGTTTGGTCCGCAATCAGGCGGCCATTAAACTTCATAAAAAACATCAACAAAATACAGACGAGCGGACTTCAAAAAGCTAAAAACACACACACAATCCCACAGTTGAAAAGTTGAAGTCTGCATACATAAATAATACTAAACAAAAAGCCAAACACAATACTCAAAAATAAACTAAAAACTTTTCAACAGACCCGCAAACTCATTCATGGATACTTCGCCGGCGTGCGGGTACAAGGCAATAAAAATAAAATTAAAAAATATAAATATCAAATGGAATTGCATACATAATATTTGCATAATTTTTTATACTATTTTTTTCTCGTGTTTTATGGTTGATTTAATGAGTAAAATATATATTCTTTATGAGACACACACTGGGTTTGGTGTGCATTGGGCTGAGCCAGCTGAGTGTCCTACAAATAGTATTGAAATAAGCCTATAAATTCAAATATTTTCAACAATTCAGTGTGTTTTATAGCCAGACGCGACATTTCGAAACTACACTCGAAAAAATAAATGCCCTAAATTGAAGAAAATCTTAAAAATGTTGTGGTCAAAGCAGCTCGCCTTATTTATCAGAAAGTTTATTAATTCCAAAGCAGAATGTGCTAAAAATTAAAGAATCAATTCTCAATTCCACTTAAATTAAATTAAATGTAGAAAAAGCAGAAATATTATATTTTGAATTTTTACTGTATTTGAAGAAATTATTTTATTTAATGCAATTTCTTTTGAATCTAAGAAATATACATTTCATAAATTTAGAAATGATTCTTTCAAAATGAATATATTTTTTCTAATTTTTTTATCATAATAATATTAATATTTATTAATATATAGTTTAGAATTCAATATCCCTTAAACTAAATTTGTTGGATTGACTGTTGTTATAAGTAGTCCATATCTTGCAAATTAAAAATAATTTCCTGATTTAAGGGATTTTTTCCTAAATACTAGACCATTTATTTTTCTGAGTGTAGCCATATAAAATGCTATCATCAAAATTGTTTATAATTAAAGGTGATAAAAAAGGTCAGCTTGTCAGCTTAAAATATGTGATTCCAACATTTGGTGAACTTGTTTTGTTTTAAATTTGAATGCTTTGAGAATATTAGTTTGCTAATTGCTAACAAAAATTCTCTATTGTTTAAAAGTTGTATCGTGAGATATTTGGGAAAGCATAAATGAATACATTTTTGTTATTTACAAATAGTTTTTTACGTGTTTACATTTGCTTATAATTTGAGCCGCACTTTTTGGTATGAATTAATCTATCGATAATTGCAACCCAGTTACCAAGTCCCACAGTTAGCCGTCTATAAAGTTCAGCACGTCAATAAAAACAGCAAAAATATGCAGTTTGACCTTTTGGCGAGACAGACAGCCAAACAGCTTGCCAAGACAAGACATGCAGAGAACAGCAAATATATATATATATATATATATAAATATATATATACAGAGCCAGCGGGCCGATTGGGCCCAGACATTATAATTATGCAGCTGCCACATACACAAGCCAACGGCAACAGCCGCAACAACAACAACAACAACAACAGTCAAGTGTGGCATGCAATGGCTTCGTGTCTTGGCATTTGCCAAGCGACAAGTGCAGCCGTCGATCGCTGCCAGAGCTGTCGATCCGTCGATCCGTCGATCCGTCGAACCGGCGATCCGCCAATTCGCAGAGCGCATTAAACTAAGCCGGGCAAAAACGTTAAAGCCAGGTGCGTGCTCTGGGTGCCCAAGACAGCGCGGCCAGCAGTCCGATGTCTTTGTATGTGTAGTATGTATATCGAGATAGATACTGCATAGAGTCAGAGCTACACTTTGGACAGCCTCTCACACTGGCCTGGCCCGCTGAATTGAAATTCAGTTTAATATGCGACGCAGCTCAAAGCCAGAGACGCGTTGCTCTTTGGTAGGAGATTGTCTGTCCGTCGTTGTCGGCCCACGTTTTTGTTGGCTTTGTAAGCCATTCATATGGCGGTAGCCATTCATAAACCCGTATCTGCGGCACGTAGGCTGTGACGACGGCTCAGTTAGTTAGTGGCACTCGAACTGGTTTTCTAAGCCATGTAGCTAGCGCAAAATGCTTACCTTTGATTTCTTTATGAGTCCAATGCTGTACCATTTTAAATGCTAGATTTCTTATTCAAATAGCCCCGTAGTGCTGTGGGTTGTCTCAATGGACCAGCTGCGACACTGTGCATGCCGATGTGTGGGTGTGTGGACGTGTCTCAAAGACCGGTAGTCAGATTGCCAAGAGCCAAGCAAGCCCAGACCAAGCTAAGGCCTTGCTGTACTTAACAGAAAAGGAGAATAAAAAATTAATTTGCCTGCCACAGGACATAACAACAAATAGTACAAAAAGTGGCACTAACTTGGCCCATTTGCGGACAAACACCCAGCCCAGTTTTACGAGCGCACTAAATAATATTTTGCTGCATATTTTAAGGAGCTACGTCCTTCGTTCTAGCCTCGTTGCTATATTGGTTCAACTTTCTTTTTGTATTTCTTATTTTCACCAACTGACTAATTTATTTTCATAGACTGCCGACGCAGAGTTATTTTCTCTCTTCGGGGCTGGCCTAGGTGTTGCCTATGATTTTTATGCTATCCCAAAATTTATGACTAATAAAATTTGTCAATTTTGTTTTTTTCAAAATAAAAAAGAATACATTTTTTCCGTGCGACGTCCGTCGTCCGACCCCTGCGGCATGTGGGTGTTGGATATCTTCAGCCCACGCATTGGTGACAACAACAAAACCACTTCGATGGGGCTCTGACAGCCGGACGAACGTATAAACCAACGAATGTTTTGTTGAGTGGCTTACAGTCATAAAATCATCAAATCTATTACAGTTCTCTGTCGTTTTATTATTATGAAAATGAAACAGAAACAGAAACAACAAAACTTTTGGTTGGATTTATATATTTTGTTACTTTTTTCAGCTCTTCCGAATGTTGTTAAATTTTGTTTAAAAGTGTTGTTTAGCTTTGCTATTTGCACACCCTGTAGCCATAAAATGGTTAAAAGGGTGTAATAAATAAAGTTGGGCAGAAGGAGGCGTCTCAAACTCAAGTAAGGTATATATATTCTTGATCAGCATTCTTGTCGGGAGGATAATAAACCCGAAAGCTCTTCAAGAAACTGGTGTCAGCACTTTATAGCGAGGGCAGCAGCCTCCTTATCAAATGCACTGCTTGCTTGCACTGCCGCTGAACTGCTTGTTGCTTACATGTTCTGTGTTTGGAGATTGCAGGGTGTCTCCTAGACGGATAAACTTAACTATACTGACTAATTTTCGATGGCCTTAGGCATTTACGTTTATAAAATAAATTTTTGTGGTTTATGCGCTCAGTTTTTTGAAATATTAAGCATGGAATTTGAAATTTGATGGGCTTTAATATTTGCCTGCTTAGTAATCGATTTAAAATTTCTGCATTTAAAGTGTGTGTTGAATTTGAAGAGCCTTAATTTGACTAATTGCCTTGCCCGCATGCGGTATGCAGACCGCAAAATACTTTTAGTTTTCAAAACAATTTTTTTTGTTTTTTTGTTGTGTTGCGGCGGGACAAAGACTACAAAAACTGAAAATATTTTTGTGCATATTCCAAAAAAAATAGTTGACAGCCAGTGAGTTCAAAAGGGGCAATAATTTTTATTAATTAATTAAAGATGAAAGCCTCGGTCAGCAGTGGATGGGCGAACAGCTTCATCTTCTTCGCCAGCCTCGTTCATGTTCATCTAAAATGCTCATGAAGCAGAAAATAATTAATGTTAATGCTATGGCTGGCTGGGTAACTTGGCTCTCAGTTTGTTCCTGTCTCTGTCTCGGACTGTCGCTGTCTTTGTCTCTTACCCAGTCCCCGTCCCCATCCCCATCCCCGTGCCTGTCCCTGTCCCCGTCTCTATTCCGGCAATGGCCTGTCCCGGCAATGGCGCTCTAATTTGTGCAGACCGCAAAGTTCATAGCAAATTAGTTGATTAGTTTAACGTCGCTACCAAAGAGGCTGTTCATTTTGTGATAGAAAGGGGGAAAGGGGTGTGCTGTATGTATAACCATTTGATATGGCTGGTCACATTTGTTCAGCTGCAAATTTTATAATTCAATCAGTGCAGAGCGCACAACACAAACACACTGACAGACAGACTTGGTAATGCGGCAATTTGTGTGAAATTTACCAAGAGCCGCACAGGCTGATAGAGACAGAGAGATATATAGACAGAAAGAGAGAGAGAGAGCTGTAGGTTCTAAGAAAGGGAAACATTTTGGAGGTCCTTCTCGAGGAGGCTTCGGTGGGCCGTGCGATTCGCGTGAGTCAAATGCGTTTTATTGTGAATTTATTAAGCGTGCCCAAGGCGAACATTAAATGCTCGGTCCGTGACACTGGAGGAGCTTTGAGGCTGGGCAGAGCAATAAAGATAGCCAGGAGCAGAAACAATAAAGGAGAATATTGAAATCGCCGGAAAGTGAATACGAAGGTTGGGGAGTCGAGATAAAGGATGCTGGATATAATGTTATTGAAAATATCAAACAGAAGCATGCTCAATAAAAAGATGACAATGATAATATATGTATAGAATATATTAACAAATAATGCAAACATAAGCATATAATACTCTAAACGCTCTTTGGTAAATGTTTCCAATGCCTTTCTACAAAGGAACAATGTGCGTATCAAAATAAATAAGTATCAGCAATATTATGTTTAAATAATGTGAACATATATATGGAATTCTTTAGCCGCTCTTCTAAGACTAATTGAAGTCTTCAATGCGGGTCTTTTGAACAATTTTCATGTGAATTTTGAGCACCCTCAAAAGTTTACTAAGCATCTTATTCTATAAATAAAATAAGTACTACAATTCCTATATATACTCCGCCTCAGCCCACGCCGTCTAAGCCATTATGATAGCACAAGAACCGCTTGGAAATATTATCCAACAAGCTTGTTGGCCAAAGCGACTGAGCATTGAGTACACACCATTTACTAAGCTGGTTTTCAAATTATAAGCCCTTCCACATATCCTTGCGCGGCGAGGGCTGCGGCTGTTGTGAGTCCTAAGCCACATGTTGAAAATAATTGTCATGGCTACCCAGAAATCCTTTTCGCTGCGCCATCTAAAACAATTTGAAGCACTTTGTGGGCGCTTAACATTGCTGACAACAAATTTGACACCAAAGCCGCTTTAATCAATATAATAAAAGACATTTGTTAAATTAACAGAAAGCGTTGTGGCACACAAAAAAAAATAAAGTAACAAAACACAGAAGAAATTTTAATTAAATTTATAACGCAAAGCCGCAAAGAGCGCCTAGAGCTCTATAGGAGAGATTTATGTGACCGTTAATTTTGTCAAAGTCATTCCTGTGCGTGCTGTTGTTGTTGTTGTTGTTGTTATTTTGCTTCTTGTTGTTGGCTGTGTGCACGCTAAGTGTCCTGGCGCAAAAAGGAGTGCGAGAAAAACCTCACCGGATTTCCTGTGATATGCCACAATATTTTCCATTAACGCGCTGAAGTTGCAGGCAAACACAGCAAACCGAAAACAGAAAACAGAAACAGCGGCAAAACTGGAAACTGGTCTTGATAAGACAACAGCAGTAGAAAAAGTGAAAAAAAAGATGAGAAATGAGAACAACAACAGGCAACAGACTACCAGGAAAGAAAAAAGAACAAAATGTGCGTTGGTCCAGGTTCCAGGGCTCAGGGCACAGGGCCCCATGTCCCGGCCAGGTTCAGACCACTTCACTTTGGATTGTCTCTCAACAGGAATATCTCTCGCTCTCAGTAGGCCGCTGGCTCGCCTGCTGTGCGACAGTCGCTGGCTTTGTATGAGTTAATGACTTGTAGATAGTTTAACTTACAAAGCAGACAAAGAGGCAAAGACAGAGAGAGAGAGAGAGAGGCACACAGCGCACATGTAGTTGGCGCCCGAGCAGGGACTGGACAGGGACTGGGCAGGGGTTGCGTCTTGACCATTAGTGCGACATCCGGCGTTGCGCATCGCTTGCCATTGCCACACGTTGACCAGTCCATGCTCAAAACTATTAGCAAGCTTTGGGCCTAGGCCAGCCAGCTCTCACACACTTACTTAACTTGTGGTCGATTTCGAGCAGGAGTCACAGGATCGGCATCATCATCAACATCAGCAGCGACTGCATGGAACGGTTTTGTGGTTAAGCTGTTAGTTTAGTTTGCGTACAATTTGTGGGGCACAGTTGACAATTACCGCCTGCCCTTCCAGTTGACTACTCTACCACTTCTGCATTGACTCCTTGCGCCCTGACCACTGTCCACTGTCCACTGGCTACTGGCCAGAGAGCCCATGAATGAAATGTAAAACCGGTTTACTTTAGCTGCCTTCTGTTCGTCTTTCATTTACTTTGCACTTTACTACACTCTACAGAGTGTGTGTGTTTCTGTATATATTTTTTGTTGTTCTCTGTGCTGCCTGTGCTTCCTACTGTCACACTTCAAGGATTTCTTTGTTGGCCATCCTGCCTTGCATATGTGTGACAATTACCCACTGCTTATTGTCTTGTATATACCCCATACATACATATCTATATACATGTATATACATGGGCAAAAGGAGGGGGCACCCCGTAATGACACTAAATGAGTTGTAGCCAACCGGAGACGGGGCCTGGGCTTGGCCTCTGTTTTTGTCGTTGTCGTTGTCATTGTCGTTGACGTCGCAAAACCTGTCAAGTTGTGCAGTTTTGTAGTTGCTTTTGGTGTTGGTTAATTGCCGCAGGAAATGCTCTGGCTATGCAGTTGGTCAACTGTCTTTTGGTCTCTGGACTTAATTGCTTGAACTTAGGGCCAGTAATGCAGCCGCATGCAAATTGAGGCGCCCCACACCAAAACCGGGTGACTAACTTCAACTGCGGGTGGTCGCCGCATTGCGTTTCCGTTCTGACTAAATCAAGTTCCATGTTCAATAGACTTTATCTACGGGTATATGTATTCTACGACTGTTTAGTCCAACGGAAATCGAACTCATTTCAAAACCGTGCAGCCTCGCAGGTTGTCTACGACAAATAATCAATTAATCCATTGATGAAGTCCACGACAGAGACGTTTATTTGTTCAGCCATTTGTAGGCACGTCTCACGCAGCGCTTGGAAGTTTTTCTTTCTTTTCTGGCTGGTTCCTGTGCCGCACAGTGGCACAAAAACTATTCAATTTCAAATCTATCCACGTAGTATATAAAAATGTTGTGCTTGTTAGGTCTTAAAAACTCGAAAAGTTCTGCACCGATTGAGCTCAAATTTTGACACAATATACTGTTCGGATTGTTTTCATCTATTTTTTGTGATTTGTGACCAGCGGGCCCTGTCCCGGAACTTTGGAAAACCTACCCCACGGGCGGAAAACCGTTGTACAAAACTTGAAAAATCTACTCTCATCCGTCACTACGGAATGGAAGTAGACAAAAAATCATAAGTTACGGGAGGGAAAAGAGTGTTAAGTTATTTTGGTTTATTCCTTACATTCTTATCCATGCAACCACAGTCTGACACAGGGAAGCGTGGCAGAGTACAGCTAGTGATATATATTTAAATAGATATAAGTATATAAGTATTTTTGAAAACCAGTTTAATTGGTGCTTGAAAACGTTGTTAGCTTTGCCATTTTAAACTTTAGAGTATTTAATTGTATTGACTGAAACTAATTGAACTTGTTTTGATTGGCAGCCAAATTGAAAACAAATTAGAATTTTGTGCTGGTTGATAAATCATAATTAATTAAAACAGCTTAGTTCTTATGTATTCCTTCATTTGATATATGGGCAGACTCTAAATGTCAAGATAAAAATGCAAAACAAGTTCTTTGACTTAATGTCGTTAGAACTAAAATTGATGGTTCTACAATGACTGAAAGAGTATCTTAATTTGGCTGTATTTATGGTTTTGTTGTCACTCAACTTTCGCAAGATTTCACTGTGAAAATCACAGTTGTTTTTCTTGAGAAGCATGGGCTGTTTTTCTTACAAGTATTTCATGAATTGGTGTCAATGTGCGCGCTTTTATATTACCTATGTAGATTGCTCTAATGCTGATTAGGTCGACGACAACACATACACACACACACACTACACACTACACACACATTCACAGTTAAGTAGTCTGTTCAATTTGGTATCGAACGTGGCCTGCTCTTTTCTTTAAGACATTTTAATGCTAATGAGCCGCAAGCTGTAGACCTACTTCGCTTAGGTGTGGGCTGATACAGCGACACACAGACTGGCAACGGGCAGACCAGACCGTCTTTGAAGACAAAGACACAACCGACAGACATGTCCATGTCTCAATGACAGCCTGAAAGTGCCCTGACACATACTACATGTAAGCCATGTGTGAGCAAAAAGAAAAAATAAAAGGAAAAAAATAAAAGTTGTTCCAAATTAGTGAGATGTGACTGAGTTGAGTCGTTGGGTCTTACGCTTAAGTAATGTATATTTTATGTGTGGGCTTGGAAAAGTGGGTAACCGTTACTGGGGCTCTGTGTGACAGGTCGATTCGTCGATTTCGTTGCCAATTTAACTAAGTTCTCATTGCCGCCTGCTGCAGTTGCCAACTACGTGCGCAATTGTTGAACGTGCCGATTAACAATATGCGAATTTCTTCATTTTCTACTCCTTAGCAGCCGTCAGCTGCAGCGCCCAGGCGACCGCCCCGCAGCCTGCCGCCCCTGTGCAGGCTGTGCAAAAGTTTCGCGTTACCCCGCACGATCTGCAAATACTGGAGGGCACGGATACGCTGATGCGCTGTGAGGTGTCCTCGCGCGCCGGCAAGGTACAATGGACCAAGGATGGCTTTGCATTGGGCTTCTCGGCGGTCATACCAGGCTTCCCACGCTACTCGGTGCTGGTGGATGCCGCCCATGGCATATACAATTTGCAAATTAAGAATGCAACCCTCGAGGACGATGCTGAGTACCAGTGTCAGGTGGGTCCGGCCGCTGGTAATCAGGCCATACGCGCCAATGCCAAGCTGAGCATTGTGGCAGCACCCAGCAGCATTACCATCGATGGCTATACACGGAATGCTAAGATTGAGGTCGTCGAACATCAAAATCTAACGCTGCAATGCATCACCGAGAATGCCAATCCCGCGGCAGAGATTGTCTGGTATCAGTTCGACCAGCCGTTGACATTGGGTAAGTCCTTTGGTAAGCTCAACAGGTTGAATCTCGTTAACTTGTCTGCCTTCCGCAGAACCCATTGTCTCGGTGAATCAAACCTCGGCGAAGCGCTTCCGCACCAGTTCTACCTTGGAGCTGCAGCCCCGCTCCGATGATGACTACAAGGAATACTCCTGCCAGGCGCGACACAAGGCGTTGCCTCCGGATGTGCCCATGCGCGCTCAAGTGCAGCTTTCTGTGTTGTGTAAGTAGAATGAGGAAGATTTCCCCAGCGTCTGAGACTCATTTGGCTTTGTTTCACCCGATCCCTAAACAGACCCACCCGGTCCGCCATTCTTTGAGGGCTACAGCCAAGGTGAGACTTTGCGTCGTGGTCAGGAGCTACAAATAGCGTGTCGCAGTCGTGGTGGCAATCCTCCAGCTCAGCTAGTCTGGTATCGCAATGGTGAAGTCATTAATTCACCACAACGCACCTCGGGTCGACTCTCGGAGAACGTGTACAAGTTCACGGCGAATGCATCGGACAATGGAGCCAATTTGGTCTGCGAGGCTAAGAATCTGCTATCCGAGACGCCGCTGCGCGCTGAGCTCAATCTAACTGTCCTATGTAAGTCTCCCAGCTAACTCCTTCTAGTTTCCTATAGTAACCCCAAGCATATTCAACACAGACGCACCAAAGGATGTTTTTCTGAGCGGCGCCTCCCAAGCGAAGGTTGGTGACTCCGTACAACTGAGCTGTGTGACAGCTCCCTCCAATCCCCCGGCGCGCATCAACTGGTCCATGAATGGACGTAGCTTGGCTAATAGTACTTACAAGAGCTTGAGCAGCGGGGATGGTGGCTGGGTGAGCAGCTCCAACATTACCCTGAACATTGATTCCCACAGTCGGACGTTTATAACCGTTTGTCATGCACTCAACGCGGAGCTCTCGCAGAATGTTGTTGGTTCTCACACGGTTAATGTTTTGTGTAAGTAGACAACAATGAGTTTTGCTTATTTCCAGGCAGTTTGCTTTAGCCGCACTTGCTCCACAGATCCTCCCTCGCCGCCTTTGCTGACCGGCTACAACGATGGTGACATTCTCATCTCTGGATCCATACTGAAATTGCAATGCAGCTCCGCTGGTGGCAACCCAGCGCCCACTTTACAGTGGTACAAAAACGATAAGCGCTTGAATGCCGCCTCTAAGTCCACAGAGAACAAGATTAGCTCGGAGCTATCTCTGCTGGTGAATGCCTCCGACAACAATGCCATCTACAAGTGTGAGGTTCAAAATGCAGCCATAGATATACCATTGTTTGCTACCAAGACGCTAGGCGTGCACTGTAAGTATTGTACTTTGTTAACTCTTTCAGGATGATCCCTCATCAAAGGTGGTTTCTTTGCCCATGTAGTCCCACCAGAGAATGTCAAAATCAGCGTGGCACCCAAGAATCTAGTGCCTGGAATACGTGCCAAACTCATCTGCGATTCGAGCTCCAGTAATCCACCAGCCAAAATCAGTTGGTGGAAGGATGGCATACCTGTTGAAGGTCTCAATCTGGCCAATAGGCCTGGCCTTTGGGGCGGTTCGGTGTCCACACTAGAAATGTATGTCAACATTACCCAAGATCTTGATGGCTCTGTCTACACCTGTCAGAGTCACAATGAAGTGCTGCAGCGCAGCGTCCACGAGACGATCAACCTGGACATACTCTGTAAGTAACCAAGATCAATTCCCAAGTGAATTATCTTCTAAACAGCAGCCTCTATTATGAACAGTTCCACCCAAGTTCGACGTCGCTCAGATAACTAGCTTTGTTGGTGTGGAGGGCGCACCACTGCAGCTGGAACTGCATGCCAGTGGCAATCCCATGTCCATAAGCTACACCTGGACCAAGAATGGTCTGCCCATTAGCAGCAACTCTCTGAGCGGTCAGCGCCTGATCTCAGATGGACCTCGTCTCAATATAAGTCGACTGAGTCGCAACGATGCGGGCATCTATTTCTGTGAGGCGCTCAACTCACAGGGCACAGCCATGCTGGAGATTCAAGTGGTTGTGGAATGTAAGTAGTCGTTGTCAAAGCGATGCCCAGTTACTGATCATCCTTTTCAATTAGATGCACCCATTATTACCTCTGTGACCGAGGGTCAGAGCTTTGCGTCCGGTGAACAGGCCGTGCTCGCCTGCGAAGTCCAGGCCCGTCCACTGGATGCATCCCATGTGCGTTGGTCCCGAGCTGGATATGATTTTGCCACACGCACCACCTCCACCTTTGAGAACAACACCGCTCTGTTGCACATTGAAAATGTTCAGCGTGGCGACATTGGCAACTTTACCTGCACAGTGGACAATCAGCGTGGACCGTCCTCTTCACAGAATGTCCTACTCATGGTGCAGAGTAAGTAGCAGAGCTCGTTCTGGATAATCCTTGACAGCGTCTAACCCACACACTTTTATTGACTGCAGCATCCCCGGAGATTGATCATTCGCCCGCCTACACGCGATTCGCTGCCCGCCTGGGAGCCCGAGCTCAGCTAATTTGCCGTGCACTGGCCGCACCCCAGCCCAGCTTCATTTGGCGACGACATGGCAAGGACCTAAAGATGCAGCGGCGCAACAAGTTCACGAGCGTGGAGCGACAGGTGGATCCGCTGCACTTTGAATCTGCTCTGCTTGTGGAGAGCACCTCGGCGGATGATTATGGACAGTACGAGTGCGTTGTGCGCAATTCCATGGGTCAGGCTAGCACCACACTGGAGTTCAGTAAACCGACACGTCCGGATACGCCACTGCAGCTACGTGTGGGTAATGTCAGCGATTCCAGCGTGGAGCTGTTGTGGACACCCGGCTTTGATGGTGGCATGCAGGTGTATTATCGAGTGCGTCTTAGGCAGCAGGGCGAGGACAAGTACAACTATGTGGACGCCAAGTCGGAACAGCAGAAC
Organism: Hirtodrosophila confusa; assembly: GCA_035043065.1. Lineage (NCBI taxonomy): Eukaryota > Metazoa > Arthropoda > Insecta > Diptera > Drosophilidae > Hirtodrosophila > Hirtodrosophila confusa. The sequence continues at coordinate 257,057 of JAWNNI010000138.1, read as the reverse complement.
TTAACGCTGGAAGGCCTCAAGCCCGGTGGCACCTACTACTACTCCGTGATGGCTCACAATGAGGCAGGCAACAGCAAGTTTCTGCCGGACATCAAGCTCACCTTAAGCAAGGGCTCTCAGCCGCATTCTGCGGAGTATACGGAGAAGGATGAGCTGCCCAATGTTATGATTATTGGCATTACCTCGGCGGCCATGGTGTTGCTAGTCTTCAACGCGGCACTTGCCGCCTGGTTCGTCATACGCCGCCAGAACAAGTCACAAGGCGAGACGGAGCCGAGCAACGATGATGCCTACTCAAAGGATGACAGCCAGTCGGTCTATAAGGTATATAATCTGCAGATAATTGAAAATGTTGAACAACACACTGACTGGCCCAATCCTAACCAGCTGCCCATCACTGCATTGCAGGCGGACGTGCAAAAGAAGGCGGCCGCCTCTACATACCTCGTTGAGAACGTGGACATCATACAGTCTACGGCCTATCCGCCCAAATACCAGGAGAGCTCCATGTGCACGCCCCCCTATCCGCTGTGCAATCCGGACTTCACGCGCACTCTGCCCAATCCCAAGCGCCATAGTCAGCGCAATAGCGCCACGGGCCTAATTGAGGGGATGCCAATGCGCGCCAAGGATGATCACATGCTGATCTCCAATGGCCTGTATATACCATCGCCCTCGCCCGCCTCCTCGCTGGTCATCAAGGGCAGTTACATATCATCGCCATCCCCAGCGCCGCCAGCCGATGGCTCCTATTTCAATATGAGCGACAAGTACATGTCCTATCCACCAGTGGTAAGTTCAAAATATATCTCATCGAATTTGCGTTACTTGGAAAAAGTTATACGATTTATATAAGGCCTGTTTACACTATCTAATGTCTGCGTGCAATATTTGCTAACATGATTTTCAGGCATCTGTCAGAATATTGCATTCAAATATTACTTTACTTTCAATCTATTATGCCTTAAAAATAATGTTTATTTTGTGAATATATTGTTTGCTCGAAAAATAACGACGAAAATAACGATTGTTTTATGAGTTTCATGTCTTGCTTAATAATAAGATTTATTTCTTTATTTTCTATTTTTCTCAAAAAATAAAACCAAGTCTGTATTAAGTTAATACTGCATTAATAATTTGTATTTTTTGTTAAAGTATTTGGTATTCAGCAGTCCAAAAAATATCAGAAATTTTAGAAAATTCTGAGGCACAGTATCTTAGTATCTTTTCAGAGTACGAAAAATTATAGTAAAAAAATACCAAAAAAATACCAAAGAAATACCAAATAATACAAAATGTAGTATATGAGTAGTCAAAAGTATTCAGCAATAAATAAATTCAAGAAATAATGCAAAAAAATTAATTTTGATGTATGTATTACAACCGTTACGGTCCCTGATTATAATTATATATCTGTTATAATTAACTCAAAATGAATTATAAATATCTTGAGATCATATATGAACCACTTGAAGAGTCTTTTCACACACATTTCCAAGTTGGCCGCTTTAAGCGCTGATACTGACAATGGCTTATTAAATTTAATACCCACTCTGTTTGCTCTCTTTTCTTCCCCCATTCGACAGACCTACTAAGCTGAGCAGTGCGTCAGAGACGAAAGACAAGAAACACCAGCCAAACCCAGCTAGACTGATTGACATACACACACATCACAAATACATTAACACCAACAGCAGAGACAACAACAACAATCACAACAATCACAACAACAACGAATTGAAATTGAGTCGATTTCAGTGAATATAGCATTATTAGATGTTTTTTCTGCTTTGTTTGGTTGTTGCTGTTGCAAGTTTTTTGTTTTCTGTTTTCTGTTTATAATTATTACTAAATGACGTTGATTATTATGGAGCGCAAATGGAGGAAACATGTTGAATGTATTTTGAGAAAAGACATTTGCATGCGGCGCTCGAAGGCTGTGATAAGTACCTGTATCCAAGGCTCTCCCAACCGCATCGCATATAAGACCCAGCACGCACATCGAATTATGGATCCACATCAATCAATATAAGAGATGCCGATGCCAATGGAATTAGCCTTTGGGGCAGGTGCGCAACCCACTCTACAAATGCTTGCCCCTCTCAACACCAACATACAACCAACAACATAAAATTACAAAACACAACAACAATAATAACAATAGACAAGGAGGAGGAGGAGGAAGATGAAGATGAAGCAGCGGCATTAGTAGAAGAAACAACACAACACTCACATATTAATTTGTAGGCATTTTTCTCGATATTAAGTAGTAGGAATTACGATTTTTAGCATTTAGCATAAATATTAACGAGTCTGTCGAGTCGTGACTCATTCTCATTAGCAGTTGTTCAAGTTTAAGCTCTAGACATACCAATATCTCTCTATATACATACATACTATATATACACACAGACACATACAGCCCTAAGGCCCGACAAGCGTAACGATTTTCAACGAGAAACGATTCGAAATCACTTACAATAAAATAGCAAAAAATCTTCAAACATATTTAGTACATCAATTATAAACTAATTTTAAGCGTGATTTTCGTTAGAGTTAAGAGCCAATTAACAAGTTAAGTGCATACAAAACATATATATGATATACGTATTTACAAAATTCAACGACTTTTTATCATGCATGACAATAAATTATATACATGATAAAAAAGCGCGTTAGTGTACGCCAAAAATTATGCTAAAGAACACTGAACAGCAGAAATGAAATAAAATAAAACGTTAATTAAAGTTCAACTTCAGATCTTTGCATTTAAACAAGATAAGCTGGTGTATAAATTCAAACTTAAATAAATTATAGTATCTGTAATGAATGTAATTAATATTTAAAATATTTCAAATCAAAAAAAAAAAAATTTAAAAAAAAACAAATAAAAATCACCCACAAATTTTTGTAACTTCAAACAAAAGTATTTGAATAAATAACTTACAAATTTTTGAAAATTAAAAACCCACTCGTACAAACTTTTATTAGTAAATATTTTGAGGTGTTCTTTGGATGCCCACCAGGCTCACCCACGTTGCCACTGCCACCTGCTTCATTGTGCCACATGATTCTGCCGCAGCAACCAAATTTGTCTATTGCCATCAATCAGCGCTTGGTTTCTTCATCATTCTTGTGCCACAAATTTCGCTGTGGGCTTTATTAGGGGGGCGTGCCGGCTTACACCTTAAATGCTGGCTAATTGTTTTTGGGGCCCGTCTTAACGGCGGTCGCGTCGGCTTTTTGTTTAGAAATTTTATTAATTAATAGCATCGCTGCTCCGCTTAATGAATGGCACATTTAATAAAATTTATTTCTTAATTTATGTAGGCAGCCTTAGCGGATCATAGACGCAGTCTGGGCAGCTTTCACTGCCCCCAGAATAAAGCCATTACTGGCCAGGTGGTCTGCGATAAATTGTGGTAATAGAGTGTGTTTAGGACAAAATGTTGTAAATATTATGATACAAATTTATTTGCTTATCCAAATTTATAGAACTCATCAATGTAATCAGGCCTGTTCCCATATCCGACTGTTATTCATAGTATAGTTTTCAATCCTTTTGCTCAAATCAGACCCAATTATTAATCGGTAATCGGAATTTAAATTAGTTCACATTTTCGATTGCGAGTTATTTCATTGGAATTGGAAATGAGAACAGACCTTAGCTGGTAGATTAAAAGATTTTCCCATCTCCGGGAGTAGATTTTCCAAAATATTTGACCACCATGTTCTTGTGTAGAATCTTGTAAATGAGTTTGGAGCCAATCGCATGAAAATAAAAATGTCGAATGCCAAAGTTTTCACCAATTTTCCGACCATGCGGATGAATTTTCCAAAATTGGTGAGACGCATATTGAATTATTTCATGTGTACACCTTTGTAAATGAATTTGCACCAGATCGGACTTGAATTAGACTTTCACCCAATACAACTTTGAGACCCTCATTATCCGTCCATGGGAGTGGATTTTCCAAAATCGGTAAAATATGTGTCGAATGATTTTTTGTATAGATCTTGGAAAGTGAGTTTGTAGCCTATTGGATGGTAAACAAAAAAGTTTTATATAACAGTTTTCCGCGGATTTTCACACTTGCGGGTGGATATTTCCAAAACCCCTTTCATTTTATGTAGATGGAAACTACTTTAGAAATATCTTAAAACAATTGAATTAAGCCGGGCGACGCCGGGCAGTACCAGTTATTTTATTGAATTTTCATAACCATCAGCTATTTACGCATTGTTTGGCAGCAGGTCAACAGAATCCGGTTCCATATGAAACATTAATAATTTAATAAAACTAATTTTCATTTTCAATTTGATATTTACCAGTTCAATTTAATATTTGGTTTCCTTTTGTATTTACAATTTTGTTGCTGGTATTTATGTAAAGCATACAAATAATGGTTTTGTTTTCTTCCAATTGCTTGTCTTTGTTTATTAAATTGAGTATTTGTTTATGTGCTGACACCGTAAAATGCCAGATAATTAAAGTTGCAATTTCAAAAAGTTGTAATTTCAAAGACATAGCCACATAATATAAATGGTTTTATTATGAAATAAAATGCAATAAATGTTATTTTAACTGCCATGTTGCCTGCTGCCATTGCAACTCTCTAGACTGGCTGCCTATTCTGGGAGCCCCTCTACCACTCTCTACCCCTCTCCACCACCATGACGGCCACAACTTGCACTGACAAGAAAACAACAACAATTAAAATTAATTTTCAGCACACTTTGAATGCGCAGAACGAGTGTAAATGCATAATTAAATACAGTGAATTCATTAAATTTTTATTAAAACATTTGAATGGGTAATGGATTTTTATTTTGCTCGACATTACAGTAGGCAACAAAACAACAACAGCAATATTAAACTGAAAGTATATTCAAAAAAGTCGAAACTCTCATACTCTCTAGTAAGAAAAGTTTTATGATTTTTTGAATTAAATAATTATTATATTTATTTTCCTTATTTATGGTTTAAATTGGTTGCAAGCCCAAAATTTAATAAAATGTTTTAGAGAAATAAAAACAATTTTTTAAATATTTGTTTAAACAAGCTGGAATATTTTAACTATCGGTTCTGTTCCCATATCCCAGTACTTTTTATTCTACATTTTTTTCGATTTTGTTTTCTTCCTTTAACATAAAATGGGCGAACTTTTCAAAGGAATATTCATTCGTTTTGCGGATTCAGAACACCTAACAATTTCACTTCGGCATGAACAATCGGAAATGGGGCTCCACTCTCAGGTATAAGAATGGTTAAATTTGGTATGTTTAGTAAGCATTGTTTAAGTTTTATGATTTACGGATGTTACAAGCCGACTTAAAAACTTGTGAGGTCTATATTATTGCTGTAGTGTAAAATTGAAGCTACCTTCGACCAGAGGAAAGCCAACTGCGGCACGAAACGGAAAACTTCATTAAAAGTGGGCAGCAGTTGGCAGCAGCCGTTGCCTGCCAGGGGCAGGGGTTGGAGCTAGGACAGGGACTGGGGTTGGGGCTTGTGTTCGCTGGGTTCTAGGCATGTTCTAAGCATGTCCGCCAATGTGACGACGCCTGGCGCGGCTACACTTCCTGTGATTGGGGCCAGTCTCCAGTCTCCAGCCTCCAGTCGCCAGGCTGAAGCTATAAGCTGCCTGCAATCGAACGCATAATCATATTTAATAAGCGCGTCGCAGTCCGCAAGTGAAAATGCTTCGTTCAGTGCTGTTTCTTGGCCAGTTTCTTTCTAGTGATGGCTGTCTGTTGTTGTTGTTGTTGATGATGATGACGATGCTGCTGCTCTGCTGATGCAACAAGTGCGCCAGAACGAGGCACAGATGTGCAGAAAACCGGTTCACGATAGCTGCAACGCTTTAATGCAATTTGTTAACCTGGCTGACAAACTGTTGCCTGCTGCCTGTTACCTGTTGCCCGTTGCCCGTTGCCGCCCGCCAGTCCCGCTCTGCTGTTGCTGCTGTTGTAAAAAATAGGTGCGAGTGCAATTAAGAGCCTGCCTGACCAGTTCCGAGTACGAGTACGAGTCGAATCCTGGCCGGCAGCGAGCACTTCATTCATAAAATTACGCGCATGTTGCGTGATGTTGACGCTAGATAAGAACCAGCCTCATCCTCCTGCCACAGCCTTAGCTCCAGCCAGAGCCACAGCCACAGCCAAAGCCAGAGCCAGTGCCAGAACCAGAGCCTGGAGCCCTGCCCAGTTAGGGCCAACGCGAACCTGTTGACGGGCTGGCCAGTTGCGGAAAATACTTATATATAGACTGCTCGTATGTAAGCACTAAGTTGACTGCCTGACTGGCAGGAAAAGTGCAGCGGCATAAAAAACTCGCTTTTCTTGGTAATTAATGAAAGCTGCCACAACTGAAGCTAAGGCAGAGCCAGAGCCAGAGTCAGAGCCAGCTACTGTTGCCGGCAGTTATTAAAATGTTGCGATAAGTTTTGCCGCGGTCCCGGGCCACATTTGTATGCAAAGTGCCAACAGTTTTTGATGATGCGACGCGCAGGAAGTTGCCGCTGAAAGTGATATTGAAAACTTGCCCGCAGAATGGATTACTTCCTTTTGGCCACGGCCAGAACCGAGCAGAGTGCAGCCAGCTCCTGAGCACCTGGGGAACTCTCAGTCAGAGTGTGAAATCCAACCGGAGATGATTCTGCTGACGATGAGAAAAATTACACAGAAATGCGCTCTAACTTTAAGTCTAAATGAAGTCTAAGAGGATTTTGAGTTAGATAAAACTGGCAGTGGCAAGATGTTTACTAAGCTTCAGCAATTTTAATGCAAACAAAGTGAAAAGCCGAAGAGCTTGGACAAAATCATAGAATCTAAGCCCATATATGACAATTATGATAAGTCGAGCATAAAAGCTGTACAGAACTCGGGATTATACGAGCACAAAACTGATTCTCAACAAAAAAAAAAAAAAAATTAAATTTTAAGACTTGCGCAGCTTTCAGCGAAGATGTTGGGTAGAGTCCATAGGCCTTAGCCTGAGCAATAAATATAATTTCTTTCATTTGTGGCACTTGACGCACAACTCGAGCTTTTCTCACACCTCCCACCCAAACCGCATCCAGAGTGGGTGGTGAGTGGCAGTGGCGCTTGCAACGCCCCGCATGCTTTGGCAATCAACTGCCACGCCATTTAGCATCATTAAATTAGTAGGTCAAAACATCACCACAGGCCATAAAAATGTCACAGCTTAGAGGAAAAATGCAGTGGCAACCAGCAAGAGAGATAGACAAATAGTTAGAAAGAGCGAGGGAGAGGGAGAGGGAGCGAGAGTGAGTGAATTGAGCAAGTACTTGAAATATGTTCTGTCAGCCCGAGAAATGTTAAGTCAAGTTGAGTTCATTACAGTTGACACCCCCGAAATTGCAGACCCACAAATGCTGCCATACCCTGGGTACCCCTGGGTACGTACCCCTGTGTACCCGGACATTTGTCAGTCACTGTACATAATCTGCGACACAATCGTAAGCAGCATAATTATCTATGTCAACGAAGAATTTTCCCAGAGTATTTCATGGTGCCTCAAGTGGCCAACGGCCAGTAAAATTGTCTCTGTGCAATTAGAACGTTTAAATATTTTAAAAGTTGATGCGTGTCTGCGGCAGTTATGTAATTTTCTAGAGATGCGCCACAGAACCTAATGACAAATTTAATGCGCCACTCGTTTTGGGACCTGGGGGGGCAGCCCCAGACACATGTCGACAAGCACACAAAACAAACAAACAAACAACACATTGAGACGCCTCTGGAGTGCGTTGGTTGTGTGTGACCTTTAAGCGAAGTTGGCGTCGAAGTTGGAGTTGAAGTTGAAGTTAAAGTTGGAGACGGGAGTCGGGAGTCTGTTGTATGCGGCTGCATGTGGCCCCCATTTCAAGTGGCAAGTTGCTTTTTTAAGTTATTAAAAAATTAAAGCAGAAAAACTGTTGCTGCTGTTTCATTCATGCCGTAGGGGGCTGAGCACATTATTCACTCATTAAAATCATCAGCTTAATAGCCTGAGCATAGCCTGAGCACAAAAAAAGAGCGAAATTATATTTTTTTTGTTGTACAAGAATTATTAACAAAAATTCTAGACCTTAGCTTTAGTATGTACATAAGTAATGCAATGTGGAGTGCCACAAGATGGAACAAAAAAAAACAACAAAGCAAACCCTGGGACCTTATGCTAAAAAGGCGCAGGAAAACAGTGGAAGGGTAGGCGAAAGGGGTGAGCCGCGAACGTGTTGTGGATTGATGATAAAGGTTCAGCCCAGACGACTGCTGAGCTGCGCTACACTGCTGAAGGGTTGCAGTTCAAGTGAGTATCGTGAATTAGCTGAAAATAATTATAATATAATCAAGTAATAATAATAATAAGCTCTGCAAATAAATTGCATTTGATATTTATATTAATGACCGCATGCAATAAACAATATACATATCAGTGTACGAGTAATAATATGTCTAATCAAATATTTACAAATTAATTATTTCTATGTAATTGCTGTGAATAAATTTGTTTACAAAAATATCAATTAATCATGCCAAACTTCTGATTATAAAACGTATCAAATGTTTGTTGTAAATTATTTCCATTATTGGTGTTAAATACTATTAATCCGCAGTATTCTGCAGCATTTTAATATTAAACGTGTGTTTCTAAAATGCATTTGTAATTTATTATTTTCTACACTGTTTAGAAATAAGCTTGAATAAACACATTCATGCTGGCAAATAAACAAACCAAAATGTAACTAAAAACAGGTAGAACGTTGCAGTCGGACGTACCCGACAGCTGAATACTCTGTTTCCAGTCTGGTATAATTTGGTTACTTGTGGGTTTGTGGACCTTATCTGCAAAAATGTAGGAGGTATAGATTTTGCTCATTTGTGGGAGAAGGGGTGGGGGTAGCAAATTATTTTTTGTCGAATCTGTCAGGAGGATCAACAGTACTATGTTTGCCAAATTTCTTGACTTTACCTGTACAGGTGTGGGAGACATAGATTTTGCTCATTTGCGGGTAAGGGGTTGGGGGTGGTAAAATTTTGTTGATGCAGATCTGTCAAGGAGGTCAACGGAAATTCTTGTGTCAAATTTGGTAGCTATAGCTTTAACAATGTGGAAGATATAGGTTTCCGCCAAATTCTAGTGGATATGGGGTGGGGTGGCACCTTATAAACTGATGGTATACACAACACGTGTACCAAATTTGGTTGCTCTATCTTCTGCAACCGACAGATGGACAGACATACGGACATTTCGCAAGCCCGATATACTCTCTTTTTATTACAAAAAAACTTTGTTTTAAACAAAGTATAATGAGCTCGTATGTGGCTTAATTAGTATTAGTAACCCAAACTCTAGATGAGATTATTGTGTGTTTTAATAAAATACATTGTTTGTTTGAGTTATGTTTAAATAACAAATGCTAATTTACTACGGAATGACCTCTAAACTTTTTATCAGATCTAATGAGGATTAGTTGGGGCAGCTACAAAACGCTGCCGGTCCATTTAAACAAGGCAAATGATTTGTTATGGCCCTGGTACAAACAGCGCCTGGCCATCCATAAGACCGTCCCAAAATGGCCATTGCAGTGCAACCATAAAAAAGATGAAGCGATTTGCAGTCACTGTAGTAATTGTGCCGCTTAGCCAAACGTTGGCGTCGACGTCGACGTCGACGTCGGCGTCGTCGTCGGGACGGTGAATCAAAAGCTGAAGAAAAACGGCAGCAGCTACAAGTACATAAACTTTTGCCAGTGCCTCTATATACTCGCACACATGTAGATATATAGAAGCCGCGTGAAGAGCCCCAGATACAGATACACAGATACAGATGTGAGGCGAGCAGTACGAAAATCTTCGCCTTACCGCAGATACAGCCCAGTGAGGAACGGACTGTGGACGGGGTTGTGGCAGAGGGAGCTGGGTATCAAAGAACGAATGAGTGAGCGAGTGTCTTGGGAATCGTCACAGGCCTGAGAATAATTAATTCCCACGAATTAATGTGCACGGCACCAACAGCAAGAGCAACAGCAACAGCAAAAAGAACAACAAGAACAACAAGAAGAACAAGAGCTTCGCCTTGGCGAGGTGTCTTCAAGGAAGCAACGGCGGCTCAGCCGTGGCACAAGTGTAGCAGCGGCTGTATCTCAATCTTGTTGTCGAGCTGCTACAAGTTGAAGCTTAAGTTACTTTGCTTTTGCCAACAAGAAGAAATTAATATCTGTGATGTGGCAGCAGCACCAGCAGCAGCGAGGAGCCGCTTTTGGCATCACTTTACCTGCCACAGTTGCTACAAATTACACGCAGCTTGAGAAACTGCCAAACTGCCGTCGCTCTACCCCAACCCCACTGCCTCCCCCTGAATCACTTGAATGTATTTAGTCACCTTAATGAATTCTACACATGATGTACTGGGAATTTGCGACAAAAGCCTGCACAGATTTGCCAGCGAAATGTTGCACACAGCCATGAAAGTTTCCTCAAGTAGCGTCGACAACCCTTAGCGCAATACCCCCCCTGGCCATACATTCATCCATTCTCCCGGCCCAGTTACAGATACTTTATAATTTTATGCGAAACGTTGTCGACGTCATGTGTTTAGCTTCCTTCTTCTTTTTTTTTTGGTCTGCGGCCAACAGGACTGTTGCATGCTGCAAAATCACCGAAAATACTGTGAACTGTGAGAGGTGACAGTGATGGGAACTGTGACGGGAACTACTTTGTAGTATGTTATATGTTCTGAAATAAATACAATCCAGAAATCACAATATTCCTCTTGACCATAGATTGTTATAGATATCTAGAAAGAACTGTTTACTGTAAAGTTCGAAGCCCATAATTTTTGAAATTATAAACTTTACATATAACCACAATTCACTTGAAATTTTCCAAAAGTAATGTAATTAAATATGAGCGAAGCATTTGCTGGAAGTTTTCCAAGTCAATATTTTGTGTATTTCCTGCTTGAATTTTGACTAAAATATGAACTAAATCAGAATAAGTTTTAAAGTAAGTTTTAAAACTCTAAGCTTAATACCGGGCTAGTTATTAAATGTTATTTCTTAAATCTATAAGTGTTCGGAAAGAAACCAAACATTGTTGTAAGTGAATAAAATTGATATACCATAATTTTGATTAAAATATCTATGTATATACTAGGCAGAAAAGGCTATGAAGTCTGAACTCCTCCTTATTGTAATTAATCTTAGGACACACACAAATACGTATAATTATTTTAATTATTAATGAAACTGATATGCCAAATGAATCTAGAGAATCATATATTGTTGTGTATGAACATGGGTTGAGTTTGACAAAGCTGAACCACTCCAGAGCTGTATTTATGCTGTTGAGCTATAGTTAATAATAATAATAATTATTTATAAGATATATTCTAATTGGTTATAGGATATTATTCTTTGACGATTCACGACTTGTGCTTATAAATGTTTTAATAGATCAGTTTTGTTCCTTATTCTTAACACTCTTGTTTTAAATCAGCTCAGTCTTTCATCTTTTGTGGAGTGTTAACCTTTTTATATACTTTACTGTTTCTGTCGCACTGTCAAGCTTCACGGATCTGTAATTAATTTCATCTTTTACTCAACGCCCACTGTTATGTGTGTTAATAATGCTTCACAGTTAACTCTTTTCAATCCCTTTCTTTTTTTCTTGCAAGTTTTGAAATGTTTCTTGTCATGTCACTGTTAGCTGCCATCTCCAATGGAAAGGAGCCTTTTTCTTGGGCTATATTAAATAATTATAATTTTAATTAAAATAGATTAAAGCCGTGTTGTGTGCTCGAGCGCCTTGTGAGGTGATTAAGTAAAAAAGGCAGACAGCCAGGAGCGGCAGGAGCCTTCTGCTGCCGCAAGTGGGAGCAGAAGGAGCTGCAAGGCGCTATAGAATCAACAGTAGCAGAAGGAGGAGGAAAATGTGAAGGAGGAGGAAAAAGGAGCAGCAGCAGGTAAGCCTCAGCCGTCCTATGCGGATGAAAAAACACAAATCACTTCAAGTTGTTGATGTTGCTGTTGAGATTATGACGATGATGAAAAGCGCGAGCTGCTTTACCTATACTCGTATACAAAATAAAATAAAAGCCAAAAACAACAACAACAACAACAAGAACAAGAACAAGAACAGGAGCAACTGCCTCAAGGCGAATGGGAATGCCTTGAGGCGAAAGTCAGGATTACAAAGTGAAAAACTTTGTCGGCAATGCGTTGATGAGTACTTTTTGGGTATGCTTTGGTGGTAGCACACACAGCGTTTTCCTAAGTCTGTATGCATATAATTAGAATAAGAACGGGCTTAGGATTCCATTTTGGAAAACAAAGCGAGTCCTGCAAATGTTTAGCAACCGAGAGCACTGGCTTTGCAGTGGCTCTCAGGAAACACTCATATAATGCTGGTAATCCACACTAATGAATTTTTCATTTCAAAATACGCTTAAGTACTATATTTCAAAAATTTCTTTGATTGTTGCAGATTATTATCAATTATATGCATTTTCTTTGGAAATAATGCGTTTCAATGTTTTGTTTCAGCCACAACAATTGCTGAAATACAATACCCTGCTTATGCTCATTGAAACTGTCTCATCAAAGTCAATGGCAACTACCGTGGCAGTAAATCTCTTAACAATATCCCTTTCAAGTGGCCTGGCCACATCCTCGCCCGGTTGTCGCCAAAATCAAAATCTGAGACACAACAAAAAATACACAAAAAATATATAAGAAATCTGACTTCCGCCTTGGCCGTTGGCTGAACTGCAGGTCAAGCCACACACACACAGGACCGTTGCCTGATTCAGGATCAGGCTTGCAATTTGATCGCTGCTCAATGTTGACAAATGAATGTGGCTGAGCTGAGGCATTTGTTAGATAACCTTGTACTGAAATACGATGCGGCTTACTTGAAAGCAGCTTTTCCTGCCCCTAGATTATGTGTTGATATTCGTATTCAAACAAATGTCTCGACCGTTGACATAATACTCATAAATAAACCCCAATTGGCCAGCGTTTCTGTTGTCCTTCTGCTGTTTGTTGTGTGCAACACCTCCGTGTTGCAGCAGTAATTAGCTCGGGCTGCAGACAACGCGATTGTCTCGGCTCAGCATAGGGCACCCATGTGGCACATCTTGCATGCCGCTGGCAGTTCCAACTTGTCGTGGATTCCTATTTTTAAACATATTTCTCAATATGCCCGCCGGGTTGCTGCCTCCTGCCTTTGAGCATACATATATTCAAGTAGTTGTTGTTTTTGTTGTTGTTGTTGCTGTTCTTGGATATTTTCATGACCTTTGCGGGGGTTTTCATTTCACTCGTTGCTTTGTTCAATCATTTATTGAAGCCGCCTCAGCTTCAGCTTGATTTGACTTTGGCTTTGTAGTCCCTTTGGGGCATGTTTTGTATAAAAATACATGCATATGATTTCGTATTTCGTATCGTGTTTTCTCTGCGGGCACACACACACACACGCACACACACACATATTCAATTAACGTAACTGTATTGAATTCTTCATGCATAGCATAACACACAATTATTTCAATATATATGTATGTAGTATATATCCCGGCAATATTTTTGAAAGTATTTTCTTTGGAGTAAGCCATGTCTGTAGTCATTGAAGCGCAAAGCGGCGCGCATCGCCTTGCCGGCTTATTATGGTTAGATATACAAATGTATCTTGTAGATACAACGAAAAATATGAGACGGCCCACAAATTGAGCTGCTAGACACAACAGCGCGTGGCGGGGGACAATGTGTGTGTGTCTCCCTGTGTGTGCCCCTGTTAATAAAATGAAAATTGTTTGATGTTCTGTTAAGTAGCTATAAAATTTGAAAAATGAGCCCATTTAGTAGGTAGTTAGGTTGCCAAGATTCATTTGCATGTAACACCAACAGCCTGTTGGATGTGCGATCTTAGATTCGGGACTCTCTCATTCCTGATGATGATGATTATGATGATATGTTGGCATCTAGTAGCTCAGTTAGTCGCTGACAGCCTTATAATAGACCCCCATTCCCCCTCGCATGTGCCAACTAATGAGCAATTGGTTGGCTCAGATGCACACGTCAGGAGCAGCTGCCGGATGTACTCGTAATATGAGTATGAGATACACTGAACTAATTACAGCAACTGAATTTCAGCATTATAAGCTGCGAGTGAGCCGTAACATGAAACATTAAGAAACTTGCGGCGATAAGTCGCAATCATGTTGATTAAATATGCACATAATTAAATACTTATGTGTATGATGCGGTAATCTGTCTGTCTGTAGTTGATACAGTCTGCAGCTATAACAAATCAATTGCTGCTCAAATATTCATAATTCTTGACAGACGAGCACCAACTGAATGTGGCCGCATTTCCAAGACGACGGCCATGGCCAAGACAATCTTTCAATCAAACTACACCCCGCCGCATTGCCCGCACCGCAGTCACACACAGTTACCGCAGCTCAAACAAAATGAGCAGCTCAGAGAGCCTACAGAACAACACCACCCACCACCCACCACCAAACCCACATCCTGTGGCAGGGTCCCCAGTCACCTCAAGCGCCAATCCGACCACACGTGTCAAAGGAAACGGTAAACGACAATCGCCGCACCTTGCGCAAATGTTGTCGAAGATGCTGATGAGGTTGCAGGTGGGGTGGCGAGGGCGAGGGCGAGGGCGAGGGCGAGGGCGCCACCATAAGTGGCACGTCCCGTGCTACATATTTGTTCAAGTTTATGGCGACAAGCGATGCCATTTGCCTCTGTCAGCTGATGACTGGCCCGATACAAAAGTCATGAAAACCCCCAGAGTCGGGTCGAGTCAAAATATTGCACGGATTTTGCGAACGGCGGCGCAACAAAAAGTGTTAAGTGTGGATATTTTTTATTTAAGCGTAAAAAACGTGGGCACACTCAGCAAAAAATGGAATAACAGCACAACCAAAAGCGAAGCAGCCGAACTTATCGACAAAATATAAAGCTGGAAATCAGCCGTGCAAAAATTTGCATGCAAGTCAAGACCAAAAACCAAGATGTAAATGCGAATGTGTGTGTGTGTGTGTGTGTGTGTGTGTGTGGGGGGGGGGGAGTTTGTATTGAGGTGTGTGCTTAGCGATAACACTTTGACAGGATTACGCCTGCCTAAGGACCGCATCAAAGCGTTAAGCAGCATACACACTGAAAACGATATTACCGCAACTTTTTGCGCCTTCGTCGATGGCCAATTGAAAAGACATTTGCAGGCACATTTGCCAGAGTTGAGTCGAGGATGCTCTTGGCAAACTTTGCATGACTTAAAAGTTATGCTCAGCTCAGGTTCGAGGCATCCTTTTTTCATCTCCTGGCGCTGTGCACGTGAGGTAATTTCTAATATTTAACTCTAAATTAAGTTAAAAACGAGGCTGTGCCCAGGAAGGGTTCGAAGCACGTCTGCGGTTGAACGCCAGGCGGACAAAGCCCAGTTAAAGTGGCCAGTAGCCAGGCAGCAGTCGCTTTAAGAGCCAACTTGAAGACTTTACCAGGCATATTTTATTGCAAGCGGCCTAAATGACCCAAGGCAAGGCAAGGCGGGGGGCTGAGACTGAGTTTGAGGTTGAGGTTGCTCGTCTGGACAGTTGGTTTATTGGTCACACTTGGGCTCGCACATAATTTATGTGAGAATTCTGAGCAAGTCATTCCCATCACCATCACTCAGCTCAGTGAGGCAAGTCAGATACAGATACAGGGACCAGTCAGCTAGGCCGAGCTCAAATGAATTGTGTGAACAAAATTAAAACCAAAACGTAACAAAACAAAAACATATGCGAATTGCAGCCATTATTAAGTCATAGGCGAAGAGTTAATGCACTATTATATAAAGTTACAATATTTATTTATTAGTTATAATTTTATCTAATAGTTAAAACTATAAATTGACAAGTTTACTTAATTGCAGGGATTTCAGCTACTCATTTGAAATTAATTAACTTTAAATGACAATAAAATTACAATATTTATTTATTTATTAATTATAATTTTAACTAAGAGTTTTTTTTACCATTTGATAAAATTATATAAAATTACAATATTTATTATTTAATTATAATTTTATCTAATAGTTAAAACTATGTATAAATCAACAAGTTTACTTAATTACAAGGCCTTCCGCTACTCATTTTAAATTAATTTACTTATAATGCCATTCATTATAATTTGTTTCTTTTTTAAATTGTTAAATATTTATATTAAGTACGTTTTCTGCTACCTATCGTGGCAGCTTAAGCAAGTTGTACTTAAAATCTGCTTTAATTTCATAAAACGAGCTCTTAAACATTTCATAAAAGTTCTGGAAACTGATTAACAGCATCATTTGATGAAAAGCTGAGGCGCAGCTAACTTCACTCCGAACTTTTCTGAAAGTTGTTTATTTTTCGCAATGCTGATGCGCAGCCAACTTAACGTCGAAGATTTCATGTGGAAAGGCTGCAGAAAGAGGCACATTTTTTTGGAATTTTCAAAACTGAAGAAAATATGAGTGTTGTGCTGTAAACGAAATTGTTGAAAGAGTTGTTGAAGTTGAGCTTTTCAAGTATTTACTTTGTAATAGCGTCATATACCCTGTATGATTCGCAGTGAAAGAGTAGTCGAGTCTGTAATATGGGGGCCATAAGGAAAGCCCACAAATGCAGACTCGGGCGCTGGGGACTCTATTTTGTGCAAAATGATCTGTGCACTGTGAACCAAGTTAAGAATCAAGTTCAGTCCAAACGCTGGCTGCAACCCCGCTAGCGTTTGTTTGCCAGCGTGGCATGTTGCGTGTGGCAAGTTTCCGTTCCCAACGCGCCACGCTGCATGCCGCTAATTGTTTGGTACTTGAGAAACTTGCGACCGCTAAAAGCTAAACAAGCATTTATTAAACTTATTAAAAGTAATGCTGCAGTTGAAAACAGTTGCGTGCATGTGGCGAATTCAAGTAATTACAACTGCGACTAAACAAAGAACGCACTGATTAGCTGCCACGCCCCTTGCAGCTGGCTCTGCTGCCACCGCCTACGCCCACGTCTACGCCTCTGCTATTGTTATGCAAATTACTGATTCCAAAAATCAGAGCAGTGAGGGCTCCATTTGAACACCCACCCATGTTATGGCCTGACACAAACAGTTATAATTAATTGTCTGCTCGATATTTGGCATCCAATTACTACGTGGCTCCGCTTACCGCCTCTCACTTCCCCCCCCTACCCAACCAAAAACGCTGTCAGCCCACGCGGCTTGTTTCAGTCAATAAAGACGCTGGCCAGGCTATACTTATGGATATAGATACTTTATGGCGTAAACAGGTTCGCTTTTGCCAACTTAAGATCAAAGTCTCATCAGCAACGGCAGCTTTTGACGGCTTTCTGGTTGTTCTTGTTGTTTTTTGTTATTCTTGTTGTTGCCGCAACATCCGCTGCCTTTCTACACAGCAGCGACGTGTCGCGACGGGGGCGTCTACGTCCGCGTCGGCGTCGACTCCGGCGTCGACGTCAGCGTCAGCGTCAGTTGCCAGCGCACAGTTGTCAATTGGTAATCTTGTAATCAAGAAAAGTAACAAATTTTACTGTGTGTCATAAGACTGTTCATATCTTTATCTATTAAATTGTTTTATAGACAATTTCGCACTGTAGTTTTTCACATAAATGTTTCTGAAAGTTGAATTTGTTGGCTTGTTTTGTAAATATATGAATTTAACATATGCTAGCACCACTGTGCCAGGTCTGAACTTGATTTGAGACGTGTGTGAATTCTGGTTTGAAGCCAAGTCTTAAACTGGATTTGGCGCTTGGGATTTTTATGAATGAATGCGAGTGGCAGCAACAGCAGCAGCAGCAACAACAACAGAAGTATCTGCAGCTCCAACAACAGCAGTTTCAGTTCCAGATTGAGCTCCCCATGGCCATTTGCGTTTACTACGCTGTCGCTGCCGCTGCTGCTGCTGCTGCGGCTTTCGCAATCTGCTTTTGGCCAAGATACAAGATACAAGATACGAGATACGCAGCATATGTGAGGCGGGTGCCTGGGCAAATAATGAACATGAAACGCTTGCAGGTGTATTTCTAGCTCGTTTCCCGTGGCCAAACGAATCTCGAGTTACTCCATGCGTTGGCCACAGTTCATTAATAAAATTCACTGAAGCGAACCAACTTTGCTTAGCTGCCCATTTATTTTCATCATGAATAGGTATAGGTATAGTTATAGGGATTGGGATTGGCAGAGAGAGGGGGACAGGTAGGGGGGCAGGTAGGGTTTTTATTTGAGCACCCGTATACAATATATTCGGTTTTTTATTTTTCATCAAAACGTTACTAATTGAATAATAATCCATGCATTTCCATATGAATAGCCGATTAAGACATGTTGCTCATTTAGCATAAATGCTCACATATCGGAAATGGCCACGCGTGTTGGGCATTAATTGCGGGGGCGAAAGGGGGTCACAGAATTCGATGCGGCTTATAGCATGGCTTTAACTATGTATCTGTCAACTGGTTCTCTAGCTCATGTCAGCTCCCTGAGCCCAACAAAAGCGCTGTAAATAAACACGAGTTTTGGTTTTGGTCGAGGAATATGCTGTGAACGCTCTTAATTGGCCAAAATGCCATAGACAAAGTTATAATGACCAACAATATTTAAACAGTAAATATGTAAAATTGTGAACAGTCCTTAAAAAATACGTTTTTCAATGATTTAAGTATTGGCTTGTCCTCAAGAAGATGCTGCTCATTTATTTATCTTCTTAATATATTAAAACGTTCGTTCGATGTTAGAATTTCTAAAACTCGAGAGCCGCTGTACCAAACTCTTTCCCATTTTGAACCTATGTTAAGTTGGTGGCGAGGATGGTGTCTCTTAAGCTTGTAGCCGGTAGGTGGCGCTGCGGTGGTGTTATTTGCAAAACTTGAGCCCGGGACTTTGGAAAATCTACCC
Source organism: Hirtodrosophila confusa (assembly GCA_035043065.1). Taxonomy (NCBI): domain Eukaryota; kingdom Metazoa; phylum Arthropoda; class Insecta; order Diptera; family Drosophilidae; genus Hirtodrosophila; species Hirtodrosophila confusa. Next base: position 238,104 of record JAWNNI010000138.1, on the reverse strand, counting down.
ACATGGGCGGAAAACTGTTGTATGCAACTTGAAATCTACTCGCAGCCGTCACCACGGACGGGAAATGGGCTTAGGGTGAAATGTGTGAGACTTGATTTTTGTTTGATCGGTTTCTAAGTTATGCATACTCTACACAAAAAATCAAAAGGCACAGGAGGAAAAAGAGGGGTAACTTACTTATGTTTACTTCTCACATTCTCATCCATGCAACTACAATCTGCCAAACCATAGACTCGTAGGGCACAGCAAGTTTATTAATATAATTCTAACTTAAAGTTAAAACTATGAGTTAATATGGTAGTAGCCATGGCTGCTAGGGCCTTTAGTTAGGCATACGATAATTTATTTATCTAAATTTAAATTAATATAATATACATTTTTTACTATTAACATTACTTTTGTACATACATAGTTTGCGTTCTTTATTTTTAATATTTTCTTTATTTACTGAATGAAATATGTTTGATCTTTTAAGGAACACTAAGCTTAATTTTGTACTTATGAGGGAGGATTTTCCGCTGAGCTGATCAATATATTTTAACATATTTATATTTACGCCTGTAATAAATACGAACAAGAACTCTAAGGCTGTCTATAATATTATCAAATATATGTTTGTTTAAAGTTGATCTTCTTTGCAGCTCTATTAAAAATTGATGGATCAATGAAATACAAATACACATAAGCGCATTATAAAATTGAAATAACTCAATCACTATATGCACAAAATTAAGCCGAATTAAAAAATGTCATCCCAACTGCATTAAATACTATCCAGGTCTGTTTTTATATTTTAAATATTTCAGTGTGGATCAATTTTGGTCTCGCTATGGCATTCCTCTTATTTTGTTGTTTGTTTTTTTTTGGGTATTTCCCCACTGACAGCTGCCAATTGTTCAATTATTGCACAGTGGCTCAGTGGCTCTTTGGTGGGTTGGCTTGTAGGTTGGCTGGTTGGCTGGTTGGCCTGATTGGTTGGTTGACTGCTGTCGCAGCATTTAAAAACTCCAACTATCATTTAATCATAAAAAATGCATGCGCCTATAGAATAAATCCCAATGCGTCAATTGTCCCATTCCTGGCACGAATCCGTCTCCCGGCACTGTTAATTGCATATCAATGCAGCATCAGCAGGGCCAGGATCAGCGGCAGGACAGCCCAATAAACATGCAGCACTGCCTGGCAGACAGGAAGCGAGCGGCCTGAGCCTGCCAGCTTACAGTTCATCAGAGTGTCATTGACAGCGATTGCGTCGCTGTCGGCGTCCGACGTCAGCGTCAGCGTCAGCATCGGTGGTTGCCATCTGCTGATAGTTGTTGCCACGGCTGGCAATTAAACTGATAGACTTTTAACGCATTTTGCGATTTTAATTATTAACTTGGCATATCGATAAGCCAGCAACGTACATGTCCCCATTCCTTGTTTCGCTAACTCTCTCTCTCCCTGTCTCTTTGTCTCTCTCTCTCTCTGTCCGCTTCTCTTTTTGTTGCCACATGATAAATGCCTTTTTAATGACTTTAACTTCTGCATGTGTTTGTTGTATGTGTGTGTGTGCGTGTATGTGTGAACATCAGTGTTGCGCAATTTGAATTTCCAGCAATGTACTAAATTCAGGATAATCTCTTTTATTTTTTTAAAAATTAATCTTAATTCTGTTTGTAATACATTTATATTAAAATTTATTGAGTTGATTTTGTCTTTAAAATTATTAAATGGAATGAGAGCGAGTTATTCAATTCAAGAAAAGCTGTATTTCACCATAAGTATATTTGCAACTTATCTTTTCACTTAAGATATATTCCAGTGTTGTGCAATTTGATTTTCCAGCAATGTTCTAAATTCAGGATAATTTCTATTATTTTTGGGAATTAATCTTAATTCTGTTTTGTAACACATTTATATTGAAATTTATTGAGTTTTATTTGTCGTATTTGTTCTTTTAACTAAAGCCTAACTTAACATAAGTGTGGGAGACGAAAAAAGTAATTGTAAAAGTTATTAAATGGAATGAGAGTGTGTATTGTTATTTAATTCAAGCAAAACTGTATTCCACGTAAAGTATATTTGTAACTTATTATGTCATTCAAGACATATTTCGCTTTATTTTATTATTTTTATGATAAAAATATTTATTTGAATTTAAATTTGCTTTTTGCTATCTTTAGATTTTGACAGCTTGATTAAATTGTTATATAAAGGAAAAAAACTTAATCTAATTTAAAAAATATTAAAAAAATGAGTTAAATATATTTTGCAGAACATAAACTTTGTTAAAAGTAAGTCTCATCAAATGTGGAGCTTCTTTGAAGTGAATTGAACTATTCGAAAATGTAATTACAATTAATGGATATTGTTGTTAACTATTTAGAATGGCAAATCCAGCTATAAACGTTGCTGTGCAACTCTGTTGGATGTGCGAGTGTATTATTGACCCTGCCGGCAACATGTGGCTTAAACGAGACCTGCCTTCCTCTTACAGCAGGCAACTGTAGTCCCTACAACATTGGTTGTTGCTGTTGTTGTTGCTGGCAACTGGCTTGTCATTGCACATTACGTATTGTCTTTATTTAATGTTTGCAATTTGGCAAATTTATTATGTAAGGATCTGAGCTGGCCCCAACGGTACGACAATGTCATTTATTGCATTTATCATGCAGCTCCGCCCAAAGTCAACCGTCTCATGCATATCACTCAGATACTTATGCACACATGTGTGTGTGTGTGTGTGTGTCTGTGTGTGTGTGGCAACAATGCGATGTCTGCTTTGCCTGCCACTGCCTGACACTGATTGCAATTTTAATTTACAATAAAACTCATTAGCAGTGATTGCTGTTTACTGTTAGGCTGCAGGCAGCCGTTAGGGCCTGGCTAAATGTGCCAAGTGCTGTTCGCCTCGCCTCGCCTCGGCTCTCCTCGCCTTGGCGCTAACTGGGTATCCTCTAAGTGCATAAACGTGTCAGTGTATTACGAGTTCATTTACTCCATACTGGGCACCCAGTGAGAGAGATTCCTATCCCAGCCCCACCCAGCTATCCAGCTACCCACCTGACCACCTGCGCCACCCACTGTCTGCCTGCCTGCCTGCCAATCTCAACATCCACTCGCATTTGCATCTAATGCTGCAACTGGCTGCTGCATTGAGCACTGCCAGTGTGTGTTGACTTTGCTCGGCATTATCATTAGCATTAGGCAACTTTAAGTTGTAATGCTCGCTCTCGGTTTCTGCCACGTTGTTGCATGACCACCTGCCTGGAGCAGCAGCAATTTCCATCAATATTGGTCTAGCAATTGCCGAAAATGTTTGACAATTAAATTATACTGCTTGGCATTTAACTGATGCAGAACATTTCTGACTTCCAGGTTCGCGTTGTATCCTAAGTAATGGCTCAATTTATGAATATCCTAATGACTTTCCTATTTGAAGTTGCTTCATTTGTAGCTATTAAAATAGCGTTGCTAAGTTTAGGTAAACAGTCTAGAAATTATTTTACTTACAATCTGGAATACTCTAATATATATACTCCATCTATATATATAAATATTTTATATTGGTTGAGCTTAAATTTTGATAAACTATAAGGATTGTTTTGAAATATTTTTCGCGACAATAACATGCCGGCGACCGCGTGAAAACAGTTTTTTTACGGTCAGCTGTGTACTAGCAACAGGGGGCTTTTCCTCTTTATCGTGACTGACTGATTGCTGATCAGCGGACCGGGCCCGTTACTTTAGACAATCTACACCCAGGGGCGGAAAACTGTTGTATGAAACTTGAAAAATCTACTCCCAGCCGACACCACGGACGGGAAATGGGCTTAAGGTGAAATGTGTGAGAGAAGGGGTTTGTTAGATCGGCTTCTTCATAACCTTTATTTATAACAAATCATAAGGTCCGTGAGGAAAAATTTTAGTAAGCTATTTCTGTTTATTTCTTACAATCACATAAGGCGGAAAACTCTATATAATTAATTTTAGTCAAACTACTACTACTACTCTACCTCAGACATTGTGTGAATACGAAGAACTAAATTATTATTTAAAATTAAAAACAAATATATAGTTAAAGAGAGCGAGCAAAGCCACGAGTATAAGCTAACAATCTAAATATGTATGTATATAAAAGAGTTCGTGCTGACTGATTGGCAATCATCGCACAGCCCAAGCCGTAAGAGCTAGGATGCTGAAATTTTCACAGTAGGTTCCATCTATGATGGAAGTGCACACTAAGACGCGATTTTGGAAAATTCCTCGCAAAGCGTGGAAAACCGCGGAAAAGTGTTGTATGAAACTTTTTGTTTACCATCCAATCGGCTTCAAACCCATTTTCAGAGATCTACACGAAAATTCATTTGACACATATTTCACCGATTTTGGAAGATCCACCGCCCCTGGGCGGAAAATGGGGTCTCAAGGTTGTATGGGCAAAAGTCTAATTTTAGTCCGATTACCTTCAAATTAATTTTCAAAGCTCTTTACGTAAAATAATTCGACACGTGTATCAGCGATGTTGGGAAATTCAGCCCTATGGTCAGAAAATTGATGGAAGACTCTGGCATCCGACATTTTACTCCCTGTACCCATAAAATGGGTAAAAAGGGGTATTGGATTTGTGCAAAAGTATGTAACAGGCAGAAGGAGACATCTCCGACCCTATAAAGTATATATATTCTTGATCAGTATCAAAGAGATTTCGATTTGGCCATGTCCGTCTGTCTGTCCGTCTGTCCGTCTGTCCGTCTGTCCGTCTGTCTGTCCGTATGTATGAACGCAAGGATCTCAGCAACTATAAGAGCTAGAGACACCAAATTTGGAATGTAGGTTCGTGTATAGCGGGAGCAGGTCAAGTTTATTTTAGATTTGAGATATCTCCCCCCGTTCCCCCGCTATTCGATAAAAACCGTTTTACAGTTACAATTTTCAAGATATAGCTTTAAGATTTGGCATGTCCAATACTTTAGTCCCTCTTAATCTACTGTCCAAATTTCAAGTCGATCGGATAATAAACACCTAAGTTATTCACTAAAGAAGATTCAGTGCTGCAGCAAAGGGAAGAAGAAGCACAGTCACAACTTAAAATGCCTGGCTTGCGCTGTGGCTCGTGCGTGTGCGTATCTGTGTATGTATGTGTAAGTTAACGAAGATGCGATCGGAAATTTTTGACCTGGGTACAGGGAGTTTCGTAGTCGGGTAGAATCGACTATAGCATTCTTACTTGTTTAATTTGCATGCGATAGGCTTCAAACTCATTTTCAAAGTTCTACATAAAGACAGAATAGACGTGGTGGTCAAAGGTTTTGGAAAATCTACCCCCAAGGTCGGAAAATGCGTGGAAAACTGTTGTATGAAACTTTTTTTATTATCGTCCGATTGGCTTCAAATTCATTTTCAAAGCTCTTAATATTAAATAATTCGACACGTGTATCAGCAATTTTGGAAATTCAGCCCCATGGTCGGAAAATTAGCGGAAAACTCTGGCATTCGACATTTTTAATTTTCATGCGATTCTTCAAACTCATTTTCAAGGTTCTACACAAACTCATAATAGGCGCGGTGCCCAAAGATTTTGGAAAATCTACCCCCATCGTCCGATTGACTTCAAACTCATTTTCAAACTTTTCTGTTTATTATCCAATTATTTTGAAACTAATTTTCCAAGCACCTCACATTAAATAATTCGACACATGTGCTTGAAAAATGCACGCCCACGGTCCGAAAGGGGTGAAGTCTGGAATTCAGCTTCATAATAATTTCCAAATATAAATAAAACAAGTAAGAATGCTATAGTCGAGTATACCCGACTACGAAACTCCCTGTACCCAGGTCTAAAACATTCAATCACATCTAAGTCCACTTACCCATACACACACACATACACAAAGACGCACGCACACAGGCGGCAAAAGTGGCTGTGCTTCTTCTTCCCCTCTCGCTGCATTACTGAATCTTCTTTCGTGAATAACTTCCGTGTTTATTATCCGATCGACTTGAAATTTGGACAGTAGATTAAGAGAGACTAAAGTATTATACATGCCAAATCTTAAAGCTATATCTTGAAAATTGTTACTGTAAAACGGTTTTAATCGATTTGCGGGGAACGGGGAGATATCTGAAATATGAAACAAACTTGATCTGCGTATGCTATACAGGAACCTACATTTCAAATTTGGTGTCTCTAGCTCTTGTAGTTGCTGAGATCGACGCGTTCATACGGACAGACGGACAGACGGACAGACAGACAGACGGACAGACGGACAGACAGACGGACATGGCCAAATCGAAATCTCTTTTGATACTGATCAAGAATATATATACTTTATAGGGTCGGAGATGTCTCCTTCTGCCTGTTACATACTTTTGCACAAATCCAATACCCCCTTTTTACCCATCTTATGGGTACAGGGAGTAAAAATCCTCAACTATATAGTTTCCCACCCCAACGGGAGGGAAAACTGTGATATGTTATTTTTGTGTATTTCTTACGGTTGACGAAAGTAGTCAAATTCAACATAATGCATTTTAATCTAAATATTTCGCCGGGCAACGCTGGCTATTTACCAGCTAGTAAATAATATAATATGTTTTTCTTGCATTTAAAATTATCATTATATTTGATGGTGCTTTCAAGCCTAAGTAGTTCAGTTTCCAATTTATTGTATTAAAATTCATTTAAGTAATTGCTGGTCAAAGGGACTTCAGTTTTATGCTGTTGACATGGCATAGAGTCATTGTTAACAGCTTCACTTGATTTTAATTATACGAAAATTGCACAAAGAGCACTCAAATATGTTCAATTACCTGGGCATAATTAAAACTGGCCAAAATGCCGAATCCGAAGCAGAATGCTGTCGACATTTGTTGCATGTTTTCACCTGCCAGCAGAAACATTTCAATAGAATATTTGCCGGCTACGCACGTGACGTATACGTAATGTAATGCAGCACATTACAATTAATCATACGACCGGTAAGCCGGCTTAGTCCCAGCACATTAAAATCAAATATGCACCCTTTGTGCATGTAATTGTGTTTGTTATTATGAGTGTATATGTGTGTGCTTGTGCGTGTGTGTGTGTGTGTGTTATTTACACGCTTAAGCCGCACATACACCAGGCAGCCTGCGCTTTGGCACATTGTAATTAAGTAAACGCGACGGTAATATTTGTTAGTTAATTTCATTATGTAATACCTTTGATGGCTTTTTGTTATAGCTATTGGCTTTAATTAAGCATTATTGGCAGCATTCGCATATTAGCCGGGGCTTTGTGAGATGTGCGTGTGTTGAATTATTTGCTAATTTAAATTAATGATCCTGGATTTTGTCACAGAAATCAATTGAACATTTAAAACAAAAAACAATATTTTAAGTTTCTTAAAGCGGGTTACCTTTTGCTTTTAATTATAGAAAGTCGCGTAATCTGTTAATTAAAAATACAAAAAAAATGCAAGCATTAAAAATATAATAATAAGGAAAAACAATTTACGGCACCATCGCCATAGGGAATGCTTAAAGCACAACTGTCAACAAACAAATGAAAAGTTCCGGATAAAAGGGACACGAAATTCAACTTCGAAGATTGTACACTCTTGACAAAATCAAATCGGGATGTCATTTGAAAGGATATGTGCATAGTTCACCTTGTTGATTAAACTACTTATTGGTGTTAAGGAGAATCTAGCTTGGATTATTTTTGCATTACTAAGATACATAGTCTTAACGTATTGTGAATACGGTTGGGTATCCCATGACCAAGCCAAGGCCATAATGAGAGAGTATAATGTGAATTTGCACTTCTGCAGTTTGGGCTTTCAGGTTGGCTGTCAAGCAGACAAATGGTCTGGCAACGAAATTGCCCGGTCCCCTCGCCGTACCCTGCATATCATCAACCCGTTCATTTTGCATTCAGATCAGACAGACAGACAGACACACAGACAGACAGACAGAAAGACAGGCAGAGAGGCAGGCAGCATTGTTGTTGTTATTGCTGGTGATGATGCCCCTGGTGATGATGATGCTGCTGATGCCACTGATAGTCCAGCAGCGTTGTGTTAATAATTATGGAAAATCAACGCTTCGGCATCATTTGGCAACTCATTAAAATTCATAAATTATACTTCAGCGTTTCATTCATTAAAAAATCAGCCAACAACAATTGCAGTCTTGCAGAAGGGCAACAAATACATGCAACAGCGAATAATGGTGCGAAGTGGGCGTGGCAACGCACATAAATGGGCACGTTTGGGTTCTGAGCTTTGACTCGGGCCATCCTAAGGGATGGGGCCGTGATAAAAATATTAATAAATGCCAATGCAAGTATTTTATGCAAACACATTAAATCAATATTAAATAATTTGATTAAAATTCAAAAAAAAAGACAGGCAGAAAAAAAGTGAAACGATAAAAATGACGATAATTCCTATTTAATTGAACTGAAATTTAAACGGCCTGATAATAATATACGGCGGCATTAAATGAATATGCTTTTTTTAATTCAATATCAAATTTAATAAACCTAATTAAGCTAATTCCAAGCGCAGCACATTGGCGTTTATTAAGTTGCCAAGTGAAGCATTAATTAAAAGTTATGATGCGAAATTATAATTTGTTGAAAATTGTTTAAAATTGAATAAGTATTGTGCGTGTATGTAAGGCAAATAAGAGTGCACCTCCAACAAACATATCCATTTCAACTAAAACATACTTTTCATCGTGGGGGACTCACATTCGCAAAGTGATACTTAGTTGGCAACATCAGTTGCATTGCCATAATCAGGCATGGATATGTTAATGGATTCTTATCAATTTAAACTTAAATCATTAATTATTTGATTTTCAATTGCATTCCGTATATTATGGCTACTTATGGCCGCCAGAGCTATGTTAAAGAGCTATTGAATATTCAACAAAATTAAATCAAACCAGCACCGCGGGTTTCTACCAAACTTGTTTAAATATTTGCGCAATTGTTTGTTTGCGGCTTTGTTGAAATCCAATTGCGGATTGCGGAATAACAGATCCCGAGTCTGGCATAGTAATAGTAATGACAGTTACGAACTCTCTGTCGAAAGTGATCGACTTGTAGAAGCCCTGTACTCCGTTCTAAACTATTCGTAAGTATATTCCAATATTTCAATAAGATAAAATTAATCAGTGTAGGATAAGAGAACATGCTTACATATACATTTTTATTTGATATGGGTAAGCATCGATGGTATTAATGATAACATCTATAATTTTATATTTTCTTTACTATCGCTGGTTTTCTTCGGTATATCGATTGTGTCATTCACATCCTTTTATACAGAAAAAAATTTATTTGAAATCTTGAACATAGTTCTCTTCGGGAACATAGTATGTTGGGCTTGCGAAATGTCCGTCTGTCCGTATGAACGCAATTTTTTCCACACCCTTGAAGCTAGAGCAACCAAACTTGGTACACATGTTGGTGTATATCCTCAATTTATGAAGTGTTGAGATTTTTGGACCCCACCCCTTTCCCCACAAAGGAGCAAAATCTATATCTCCCACACCTGTACAGGTAGAGCCATCAAATTTGACATACAGACTACAGTTTTTTCGCGTCTCTCTCCGAACCCACAAATAACCAAATTATATAGGACTGAGAACATAGTATTCTGCAGTCGGGTGCGTCCGACTGCAACGTTCTTACTTGTTTTCATTATTAAATACGAAGAATGGGTAAAGGATCAAATATTATTTCAAGATTGGTTTTTGGCGACCTTTCTAACTTGTAGATGAGGGTTTTAGCCGGCTCGAAGTCCAGCCAACCAGTCCAACAACACATATTGACACAAAGGCCCAAAACGCATCACAAACAAAACCGGTAACCGTCTTCGGGGTGGTATTTTTATAGGTCTGGAATAGTCAACATACTGATGTAAAAATAGTACATTGGGTACGTGAAATGTCCGTCTGTCCGTATGATGTATATTGATCGAGTGATTGTAACGACCCCAACCACCCAATTTGGGGGAAAACGTGTATCTTCCACATTTTTAAAGCTATAGTCACTAAATTTGGCATACAGACTAATGTTGAGATTCCTGACAGATCTGCATCAAAAACTTTCCACATCTGTATATTTCCTACAATTTCAAAGCTAGGGTCACCAAATTTGACACACAGACTAATGTTGACCCTTTGGAAAAAGCTGCATAAAAAAATCCATATATATCTAAAAATCTATATCTCCCACAGCCATATTGGTAATGTCAAGAAATTTGGCATGCATAGTACCTCTTGACAGATTCGACAAAAAAAAAACCACAAATAAGAAAGTTATACCGGAATCGGAACAGAGTATGTGAAATATGAACTATTTTAGTTGGAAAGAAGTCCCTCAACGAAAATATCTTGTGCTTAATTTTATGTTTGCCTAACTATTTTATTTCTGGCCGAAATAATTGTTGATTAAACATTTTTTTATCAAATGCACTTTATTAAGTACTTATTCAAATGTTACCATATTGACAGTTCTATCGATAGCATTGTTATCGGAAATTATCGATTGGTGGCACATCTGTGAACATTAACTCTTTATACGAACTGCTTTACCAGACAATGATACCCTGCTTACCCACTTTGATGGGTATAACTATAAAATATAAAACGTCACCAGCTCTCGACAAAACAAGCAGAACATGTAAATAAACAATTGTACATTAATTAAATTACATCCAAGTTAAGGTTGAATTGCATTTATTTGTTTATGTTTATGCTGCCGTAAAACATAAAATTACGTATAATGTACAATTATTTCAGTTTATTCGATGGCAGCAGAAAGTTACTTAATTTATTCCTTTTGCATTTACCAAGTTGTTCAGGACTCGTAAATTGGTCAAGCGGCGTTCTGTGAACCGTGCCTTGCTCCACGCCCACGCCCACGCCCACGCCCACGCCCACGCCCACGCCCACGCCCACGCCCACGCCCACGCCCACGCCCATCTCGGCCTCACCCCCTCGCCCCGCATATCGCTCGACGCTCATTAAAACACGTCAGCAAAAGGGATAAAGGCGTTTAAAATGGCAACTCTACACCGAATGACTCTTATTACATACAGATATATTCGCTGAAATTTTTTACTGTGCACGGCATTGCAATGAGTATAGGGAATTCGGGGTATAATGGATGCAACATTATTTTGGATACAGCAGAAGCCAATGCTGCAAATAATTCGAAATTTATATTATAGAATTTGCTTGAACATAACTTACAAAAATATGTCCAGTTGGTGTTAATAAAATCTAAATTATTTGCTTATGCAAAATGACAATTATATATTTCTTTTAATATGATAATGAATTTACGCATAATCAATAAAAACATTAAATTATGTTCATGCCGAAAATATATTTTTATAGTTTTTGCCTACTAAAATTTGTATCTCAATACTTGTCAATTAAATATTTAAATAATTGTAATTTGGATTCTTTAATTTCAAAGTTAGGGCTATTAAATAATTATTATTAAGTTAATTTGTAACTTAAATAATCATTGAAAAGTATGGCCCTACATATGAGTACACATGAGATATGTGACAATAAATGTTCACTTTATAAAAACGAGTATTTCTTAACTTACTTTTTGGATTATCATTCTTATGTAAAAACAAGTAATAACGTTGCAGTCGGACGCACCCGACTGCAGAATACTATGTTCCCAGTCCTATATAATTTGGTTATTTGTGTGTTCAGAAAGAGACGCGAAAAAAACTGCACAGGTGTGAGAGATATAGATTTTGCTCCTTTGCGGGGGAGGGGGTTGAGGTGTCCAAAAATTTTTGATGCAGATTTGTCCAGGGGGTCAACATTAGTAAGTATGCCAAATTAGGTAACTCTAACTTTGAAACTGTAGGAGATATATAAAATAATAATTCATGAATTATAAAACTTATTTAAATTAGAATAAAAATAATACAAAAAATCTATTTTATACTAATTATTTTTGATTTTTATTATAAACCTCAACTTAACACTATTTAAATTTACATAATTAATTTCAAAAAAATATCAAAAATTATAATTAATAAAGTCAAAAACCATTTTGGATTATAATTCTTATGTATAAATTATAATAAAAAATAAATGAGATAATAATTTATGTATTTAGTTTTAATCATTTTTGAGTCTCAATATAAAACTCAACTTAATATTTTAATTAAAATAATAAATTTTAAATATATCAAAAATAACAAATTCTGAAGTCAAAAATAATAGTTTATGGATTATAATTCCTATGTGTATATTATAATAAAAACATAAATTATATAATAACTCCCCTACTTTTCGTTAATTATTTTTGAGTCTTAACATAAAACTCAACTTCAAAATTATATTGAAAAAAATTATTTACAAAATAAGAGAAATAATAATTATTAAAGTCAAAAATAATCATTTTTGGATCCAAATTCGTATTGATAAAATTATTTTGTAAGAGTTATTCAATTTTAATTAATTATTTTTCATTTCTAATAAAAATTCAACTTGATATTTAAATTAAAGTAACGAATTTTAAGAATATAATAAATAATAATAAAAACAAGTCATAAATAATAATAATATTAAAATATTGCTAGAAATGTATTATATATTTTTAATTTCGAAAAATCAATATATCATTAAGGGTATTAAGCCAGCAGTGCATCACCTATAACTTTATATCCGGCGGTTGTACTTTTTCAAAAATAACCGCCGCCAGTGCGAAATGTGCATTAACAGCAGCGGGAGCAACGAAATCAATTAATGAATTGGTAAAAATTAAGTGCTTCAATTGCATGAAATTGATTTCGAGTAATAATTTTCAGCTCGAGCGCCGGCCAGGAAAAAATATATAAATGCGCAGCGTTCGCTGCATTGGCAGGATACGGCAGGATAATAATAATGCATAATGGCTACCGCCGGCGGCGACGTCGGCAGCGGCAGTAGCTGAGAGAACAACAACAACAACAAAAAGCCCCTTTTGCAGCGTGCAATGACTCCGGCAAGTTCAAAAGGCCGGAGCTGGTCCTGGTCTGGCCAACAGGAGGACGCGGGCAGCGAACGACTGGCCCAAAGGACGACTTTTCTTTCTGTTGCATAATAAAAAATAATAATCATAATTTTTGTTCATTGCCGACGCCGTCATTGCCGCGCATTTTCCTTTTGCCATTTTTAATGCACTTAGTTCACGGGTCGAGTGAGCCGCAACCCAGGAACTGAAACCGGCCAGGATCCGCCGCAGGTGTTGGTCAACGTTAGCAACGTATTTTAATGGGCATTATCTGCATCATGAAAATTAAAAACTTTATGCTGCTGCAGTTGCCAGTTGTAGGCCATGTTGTTCTTGTTATTATTGTGGCCATCTTAAAGCACACAAATTAATTTAGCTAATTATACGGCAGACCCAATGCTCACAATGCAATCGTAAATTAACCAACTTTATGCGTGCTACCAAAGTTTCACTCTCCTCCCCTTCATCAAAGTAACAAGTTGGCTGAAAGTCGCCTTGGCCACGCCGCGGCCACGGCCAACGCGATAATGTTATCTAAACAAGCATAAAGTTTTGCATCTAGGGCTAAAAATCTAAATATTATTACCAGCATCCGGTACGCTGCCTCGATGCGGCTGGATGCTGATTTACCCCGCAGAACAAGTTAGTTCGAGTAGTTGCCAAGTCTCTGCCTGGGCCTGAACCTGCTCCTAGGCCTGGACCTGGTCCTAGCGACCTGACTGGCCACTTTTATTTTTAGCCAGTTGGCCGCTTGATTATAGTTTAAGGCAATTGCCAGAGCTCCGCTGCACAGCATGGGCAGTGCCTTAATTTGCTTAGAGGAAGTTGCAAACACGAGGCACAGTCTGCAGATTGTGGCACAAACTATATTGTGGCAATAATGTGGCGTGTAACCAAAGCAATCTCCATGCAATGACACAAAGTGGAGCATATTGGTTCTTAGACCAAGCGGCCTCTGAGAGATTACTTTCTCGGTTATGTGCTTGAGCAACCTCAAACTGGAGCGGCCATCAAGATGGGAGCTACCATTTGGTCAAAGGACATTCAAATTATTGTATATTGAAAGTGATTGGCTGCTAGATGTCAAACGATAAAGTTTTACAATATAAACCTAAGCCACAGATTGAGAAATGTAAGAGTTGAAGGTCATTTTCAATCAAAATTCTTTTAAGAACTTTTGTTCCAGATGTTTTAAATTGGCATTCAAGTAACTACAAAGTTCCTATATGTATATTCCCGTTGCACTGTAGCGCAGTCTTCCCTCCCGTCCAGCTCCTTCCCCGCGTGGCACATTAACAAGCTCAGCCCTCCGTTCTAGTTTTTTATGGCTTGCAGGAAGCGCATCGAATTGGACGACATGCGACAAAAGTGCTGATTATTGAAATTAACTTTGATTTGTTTGTTGTTCAGCTGCATCGGCAAATTACAAACTGCTAACTACGATTCTGTATGCGGCACATAAAGTGAAATGCACGAGCCAGGTCGCATTGGAGAGCCAATAAAAAGTGCAATGCAATTGCATATTGAAATGTAGCGGACTGTAAGGAAAGTATAAGGCAGGATGCTGAGGAGGCCGAGGGAACTGAGTGAACTGAAGCCTGGCAATATGGCCAAATGGAAATTGCTGTAAAATATGAACTACCAATTTCTGTTTGAAGCTGTTCCAGCAGCAATAGTGCTAAAAAATCACCAAAATCGCACGGATTCTCGGCTAGAACATACCCTATATACAGTCTAAATCTCTGACTTTCATTTGTATAGAGTTGTGGTATAGATGCATAAGTCAATCAAATTCATATTCAACTTTAATTTATTAGTTGAAATTTAGAAAGAAATTTAGAATTGAACATATTCTGTGTATATACACTGAGAGAATAGCAGGCACAATTAGGCACAATTCATGCATTTTAGGGACAGCTGCACAAAAATGAAGCACAAACTAGAGCTTAGTTTGACTAATCACAGATATTTGCCTTAGGGACAATTTAACCATTGCTAAGGGATGATATATTCCCTGAGTAAATCAAAGATTGTACTTATAAAGGTTACATTTATGCTTTAATAATCACGGATCTTGCATTATTAAGCACAATCATCGATAAAATATCAAAATAATTTCATTGTACCGTACACAATATATATTAAAATTGTTGTTTTATTAGTATAAGACGTGACAATTATGCACTTTTTGTACTTAATGATGCACAAATTGTGTTTTAAAATGTACAATTAAGTTCATAAGGCCCTTGGCTAATATCCAACTGTCAAAATTCAAGCTTATGATTAAGTAAATCACAAATTGTGCGCATAAAATGTTCTCTGTGTATTCGAAATTATGGTTTAGTTTCGTTATTATAACACAAGTAACATTTTTTAATAAAATAAAAAACTTCGCTCTATATTTTCTCAGACTTGATGGCCCCAGCAGTTGATGCAGATCAGGAAAGCTATGTAGTCGAAGATGTTTACTGCAGTTATTCGCTAAACTTTATTATACTCCCCTTAGGTATTTCTCTAGATACAGGGTAGAAAAAAAATCCACTCTGGCAGTTTGGGCAGGCACTTCAGGGGGGTTTACGCTGGCTACGAGACATTGACACAATAACACCTAAAGTGGCTTTGTCCGCCCGGCAATATTGACTGTCAGAAAGTGCGCACGACAGCAGACCCCCAAACCGGAATCCCAGTTACAGTGCCCCCTGCCTGCGACCACCGCACACCGCACACCACACACACACCACACACACACACACACACACAATGCCTGCTCCCAGTCAGGCTGCCAATCCGCTTCCGCCTGCAACTCTCCCGGTGACTTTGGTCGCTGTATTCATGCATGAATTTTGAACGAAATTTTCATACCTTTTTCGCAATATTCTTTCGCTTTACTTTCATTTTTGTTTTTTGCTTTTTTGTTTTTGCGTTTTTTACTATAGTGGGGGCAGTTTTCCACTTCAGTCCGTTACTTTTCAATTTCCACTTGCACACACACACAAAAAACTTTTTGCACTGTGTCTTTGGCGCGATTTTCCGCTACGCTGCATTTTCATTACACGTGTGCGGGCAAGGTAGCGGGAGCGGGAGAGGGAGAGGGAGCGGGATCGGGAACGGGACTGACACCTTGCAGAGCGACAAACACAAAGTCAAAGAAAGCTGTAAACTTTTTTTAGAACCGCTTGTCAAATCCAGGCAACCAGTTGGCAATTGAAGTCGCCAGTCGCCTTATTGTAAATTGCTTGAATTGCTTTTGGATTACGGCTACTCTCTGCTGCCATTGCCGCTGTGCATCTTCAATCTTCGCCATTGTCTCTGCACTTGATTCTTGCCACCTGCCACCTGCCGCCTGCCACCTGCCGCCTGCGCTCACGTGGCCACTTGGGTGCCTTGTGTTTACTCACTTATTTGCCACACTTGACCAAAATCAATTGGCAGCAATGGCGGGCTGGCCGGTGCGGGGGGGCTATAACAGATTATGTTGTTTAACAATCAAATAAGTCACGCGGCGCTTAACTCAGCTCAGGTGGAAGCACCACCATATCTCACCGCACCGCACCGCACCGCACTGCACCACTGAACCAACGCAACAACAAGAATGACAACATCAAAGGGAAATACAATGAAAATACACGAGACTTGAATGCTCTTTGGGAGCTTACTAGTTAAATAATATCAAAATTAATAAAGAATTAAGTTATTGAGAATCTATTAAAAACCTAATCATGTTAAAAATGTTGATTGTAATATTAATTTTAAAGAAAATAAAGATTGGTTTTAATAAAAATAAATAAATTGTAAAATATTTGATATTTAGTATTTTTACTTAAAAATACCAATATTCTTAGAACAAGATTTTTGGACCTTAGCAAAATAAAATATTATTGATAATCAAATCTAAAAATATATATTTCTAAACACATTATAACAAACTTAGCTTTTGCTTCATAACCTTATTTTTTAATTATATTAAGAAGGGTGGCATAAATAAAGAAATCTAATCAGTTAAGATCTGAAGATCCAGATAAGAAAAAAAAACTATTGGTTCCTTATTAATATCCAGTAAACATTGTTGCGGTACTGTTTCCGTTTTCGAATGTGACGAAATTATTCGGAATCACAATGATTAGCTGTTCTGAACTCCGGAAAACGTTTGATTAGATTTACTTATGAGCCAGTTGAATAAAAATATTCGAACACAACTTTAAAAAGGATACATTTTATTTTTGTTAATTTTTTTTTGTTACACAAATCAAAAATGAATGAAAATTAATCGAATATGGAAACAGGCCAGATTATGCTTAAGCTTTTAACATCTTCAATCCTATAATCCTATATTTTTTTTTTTTTTATTTATTTATTTATAATATTAATCAGCCTTATTAAAGCTATAAATCCATTATTGCTGCTAATGATTGGGCGTTATGTAGTTTTAAACATAGGAATGTGGAAAATAATAATAATTATACGAACTCGCAAAACATATGGTAGTTTAGAAAGAACAAAATAAAATTTAAATGAGAATTATAATAATCTTTCCCGAAGGTCGACTGGATGAAAACGTTTAAGTCGTCGGATGTTATCTGGGCGCTCAGTAGGGCCCTGGCTGTATTGTTTGAGGTGCGACAGTAGTCTATCGGCATACCGACTACTGTGCCTATTCAGCTGATCGCCAATCAATGTGACGTGGAGGTCGTTCTCCAAATTTCTGGTCCGAACATAATACGGCGCATCTGTAATTCTTCGAAGTGTCGTGGCCTGAAGAATGCGAAATTTGTTGAGGTGTGATTTAGCGGCAGAGCCCCATATTTGCATCGCATATGTCCAAGTGGGGACCACAATTGTTTTGTAAATTAAGACTTTATTAGCCAAGCTTAGCTTGCTCTTTGGCCGTGCAATACTGATTAGATCTAACGATGACAAAACTAATGAATGCATTTTCCCCCCTTCTATATAGTATCACCACCAATTTATGTGTAACTCAATTTGTGTGCAAGCCAGCATTAAAAATGTATCGATATTGTCCAAAAAATTACATATGAAGAGGATCGATAATAATATCGATATTTAATCAACATTGATACCTTAAAAATGTTTAAATATCGATACCTTTACAAATTGAAAATATCGATACTATACTAGTTTTACCACTTGGTTCAGCTGCATCAGAAAGTTATCATGCCCCGTGCCACATAAATGCGGCAAAAGGAACACCGTCAAGTTCTGCACGAAAGATTTTAGCTACCTTTTGGCGCGGACCTGCGATGTCCGTCCTACGTCCACGTACGTATTATGCTACCTTTCCTCCATCCCCCGTTTCCGTCACCCGTCCCCGTCCCCCCGTCCCCCGTCCACTGTCGCCACGTCTCGCGTTTCTCGTCCATTGTCCGTTGTCTCTGCAATGTGTGGCTTATTGTATAAGCGCGTCCGTCTGAATCTGCCCGTCCAATGTGGGCGTTTTATGTGGCCGTGTCCCTAAGTTGTTGTTAGTGTTGTAGTTGTAGTTGTTGTTGTTGTAGCTGTTGCTGTTGCTGTTGCTGTTACCCGATGTTGTGGTGTTGCTTGTCTGTTTGGCTGCCTTGGCTGATTGTTGTGATTCTTGGTTCGCATATGCCCAGCACCTCTGCCATGCCCCTGCCTCAGCGCCTTTCCCTGCCTGACGCCTGTGCCCTGAGCCGTGTAAACATTGGCGCGTGCCTGACTGCCAACAACAATAACAGCAGCAGCAGCAGAAACAGCAGCAGCAACAGCAATAACAATACAACACCTTAATGTGTGCGCCTGCCTGGAACTGATTCTAATCGCTTGGAGTATGGTGTTAATGTTGATGTTTCAATTAATTTTTATTAGTTCAACTCGTTATGCGCATGGCTGCCACAGCTGCCACAGCTGCTGCTGCTGCTGCTGCTTATGAAAAATGGTAAGTTACAAGTGATGAGGCTAGCTAGATGATAGTGCCTTGGTTGCCCAGCCCATGTCTACTCTCCGGGAAGCTCAATCAACTAACAAGCTTAAGCCATGAGCCCCCGCCTTGCCGCCCTTCATGCCATATCGGCCATATGTACATGACCTATCGGGGATCCATCAATTTGCATATTGCATCAGCTCAGCTATCGGCAGCGCACCTATAAATCCTTTGCTTGGCTCTTTTGCACGCCGTAAATAACCCGGCCGGAAGGCAGGCAAGGTCGTGTGGTCCAAGCAGAGGCACAGGACGACAACGTCGACGCCAATCATTTATCAAAAATATTATCAATCAGTCAATAGATGAAATGGCTTGATGAATGTCCAACAAGCAGCCTGGCAGGCAGTGAAGCAAGCTGGCAGGACGCTCCCCGGGCTGGGCGTCTGTGTTGACAGGCCAGGCGCCTGCGAGCTCTTGGTACTGGACTGTGGACAGTGGACAGTGGACAGTGGGCGTGGCTGTTACTGGTCAACAGCAAATTTAACATCAGAGACCCAAAAACAACGAGGCAGCAAGCAGCCTGCATTTGATTGATTTCCGAAAATGAAGAAAAATCGTGTCGAAACGCCAAGACAAAGTGAATGGCGGCCAGTCCCAAAAACTGAAATTGCACAATGGCTGTCCTATTTCTCTCCCAGTGTGTGCGTGTGTGTGTGCGTGTGTGTGTGCGTGTGTGTGTGATATGTATTGGTTTGCTGAGTGAATAGCACTTACCTCACTTTTATTCCCTACACTTTTCAGCCATGAATTGAACGTGGGACCCTTAAAATTCAATTTAGGTCGGCAAACCTCAAGAGGTAAATGGTGCAACATATCATACATACACAGCAGTTGAATTTAGACAGAAACGAACCAAGATTTAGCTGAAACATATAACAATTCTGTTTCGTTTCTTAGAATACTCAATTTGTAGCAACTTTGCCGTTTCTGGTTTGACCAACGGGCATTATTATATTATTATAATCATATACCGTCCTGCAGAAAGCAGCTTAAGTCATAAGAAAAGGCGTAAACAATATAAATGCACATTCAATCAAATACATACGCGAATTTACAAGTACTGCTTAGATTGATTAACTCCATTCAACAAAAAGTTGAGAAATGCGATGAGCTCTTGTCATAATTTTTAAAATTCTCTTTACAACATAAATTCAAATATGTATTGTAGAAGCCGGAAATAGTTTTCATCTAAACGTATATAGTTTTTGAAAATTTCCTTTACAACATAAATTCAAGTATATACCGTAGTAGCCATAAATACAGAGACAGTTTTCATCTAACCGGATATAAAATTCATAAGATAGAACAGCCAAAATCGTCAGTAATGTTAAAATTGTTGTATGACTGATGGAGGTAATCAATCTGTGCACTGACCGGCTGAAATATACAAACTCTATTCTATTAATAGTAAACAATGCGATACACTGCAACCTTACTTACAGAGTATTTCCATGTCGAGCACTCTGCACCTGAAGCCTACTCCATATGGTCTCTATGGTTGATAATGGTTGTTATTCTGCTGACAGAGCTTTGGCTCCGGTCCAAATGGAACGATTTGCAACCGATCCAAACTGTGCAATGCATTCGTATCTTACGAATACAATTTGCCCGGAGATCATTGGGAATATAGGCGAGGCATCAACTGCATCAGAAAGCGATTAACAGTTGCCAGGCTTTGCTAGGATGCAAATTTGATTATTGCAACCAGGGGCAGTTCACACACGTAAGCAAAACACACAAACACGGATACACGCACACACACAATAGCAACAAAACACAGACACACACAAAATGCGGGCAACATTTGTTCTATTGTTTTGCGGTGTTTTTTTTTGCGGACTTATTCAATTTGCTCTGCAACATGTCAAAAAGTTTTGCGCAGCAAATGAAAAATGTGCAGCAAAAGTGCAAAACGCAGCAAACATGCTACGAAAATTACAATTTTTTTTTTATTGCACATGTGTGTGTGTGTGTTTGTGTTTGTGTGTGTGTAAGCCGTTTTTGTTAGTTTGTCTGTGGCTTGTTGTTGTCTCTGGTGTTGTCAAAAAGTATGCCAACGCCGGAGCCAGAATGATAGAGTGACAGGGACTGCCATCCGGGCGGGAGATTGCGACTGACAACAGTACTGTGTATCCAGAGGGCAGAGAGGGGTCGATGGAGTTCTGCCCAGTGTCTCCATCTCAGTCGCACCATATGCGAGTATCTCGCTCCCTCTCGCTGTCCACATTTGACAAGTGGAGTGTGCGGCCAAATGCCTTTTAGTACCTCTTTCATCTGCAAATATTTGTGTTATTAGAATTTTTAAGCCAGCTCGCAAACGTTTTTGCCAATGCAAAAACTATATATACATGCATGCATATATAAGCATAAAGTATGTGTGCCCAAAAACACATTCAACCAACTTTCGCCAACAAAAGAGCAACTAGCTTCGGCCTGCCGAGACTTTATACACTTGCAGGAATATTTTTCATATAAGAACTCAAGTTTCCTCTGATTGTCCCTATGGGAGCTATGTAATAATGTGGTTCGATTTTGATAAAATTATAGGAATCTATGTGAAGTATAATAAAACTCGCAATTGTTGAGTTTAGAAGGAATATTTATATAAACAAAAAGTTTTTCATAGAAAAACTAACTTCTCCCCAGGTTGTTCCTATGGCAGCTATATGATATAGTGGTCCGATTTTGACCAGATTTGGTCAGCTTGTAAAAACTCTCTAGAGACTCGGTTTGAGTGAGTTTAGTGAGAATATCTTTATAAACAAGAAGGTGTTTCATACAAAAACATACTTGTCGACCGATCGTTCCTATGGCAGCTATATGTTATAGTGATCCGATCCGGCCTGTTCCGACATATGTAATACCTGCTGCAAACAAAAGTATCTGCGCGGAGTTTCATAATGATGGCTCTTAAATTGAGAAAATAGCTTGCATATAAACAGACGAACAGACGGACATCGATAACTCGGCTATTAATGCTGCTCATGAATATATATACTTTATGGGGTCGGAAACGACTCATTCAATACGTCACACATCTCGTGACAAAATTATAATACCCTCCGCAAGGCTATAGCTCAGTTTTGCGATATGCAAACCTAAAGTAAACCAATACTGTCCGAATTTCGGCGAATTTGTTGCAAAACGATTTGCGGAACACGTGCAACAAATTCATGGCTTGCTGACACTGTATGTGTAGCATACTTTCGAGCGCAAACAGGGACAGCAGTGTGTGTTCGTGTTTGGATGTTTGGTTGGGGCCGCTGTCAACGAAAATGTTTTAAAATTGTTTCGAGGCTTTCTTTTTCTTTTGTTCATTTTTGGCTGATGTTTTTTTTTATTCGGAAAATATTTAATTTCCGCATTAGCGTTGTGACAAAGTTGTGCATATAATAAAATGCCAATGCTAAATATTGACACGCTTTATGAAAGTTTTGCTGCCGGGCCACAATTTCATTATTAATTTTTCAATGTCAATGCATTTCAATTTTGTGGCGTTGCGTCGTCGTCGTCGTCGTCGACAATCGAGCGGAATAGATTTATGACAGCGACACTGCATTTTATTACACTTAAAGGAAATCTTTCTTGAAATTGGCACACGAAAAAAGTTTTTTTCAAAAAATAAAATAAACGCAAACTGGCATAGGGCATGGACAAATAAAGCAGGAGCAGGAGAAGAGAGGAAGTTGCCACACCGATAGAAAAGTTAGCGTAAGTAAGGCAGCGCCATTTATCAGCGTGACACCTTGCCGGGTGGCCAACTTGGTCCTGGATTGGTAGTGGGTCCTGGTAGTGTTTCCGAGCTTGGCTTGTGGTGTGTCTCCACAGTCGAAATCTGTGCGTGGCTGTGTGTGTGTGTGTGTGTGTGTGTGTAGCATTTTTATGGCATGTGAGAAATGGCGCAGAAAGTGTGACACAAAATTGTAGACAAATTGCTTAAAATGATTTCATTTCTTTTATTTATGATGCAAACGTTTGAGTTGCTTTTACGAAACTGAATCTGCATTAGTATGCTTTTATGCTTTTATGTCAATATGTTTAACAAATGCAATTTTAATATTTAACATACATAAGTACACAAATCGTCAGAATCTTATAAGATTTAACCTTTTAAGCTTTCTGATGAATTGTTGATATGCCAACTGCATATTTCACAAACTACATACCGAATTTGTCGTAACTATCTTAAAAATACATACTCTCTGAGATCTTCAGCGGCTCAGAAGGCTCCACAAGATATTTATAGTATAATCCCGATAGAAAATGAGCTGCGGAAGGAGCAACCGGACGGAATGAACACACGATTCGCATTAAGCGTTAAATGGACAATGATCCATAGCTCGACCGCTCTATTACTGTAGAATACCTTAAAAACTACTATTACAACTAGCTTGAATCAAGCTTATCTAGAGATAGCCTTATCAGGGAGCTGGCGACATCCGTCCTATGATAAGTTCGCCCTTTCTACGGTAGGTAAAGCTAACGCTATATCAAACTATCTTCTGAGTAAGTTCAATATTGTGTAAAGTTAGTATGTAGGCTGTAGTCTTAGAGGTAGAGGTAGTCTTAGATTGTCAACATCCATAACCGATATTCATACGGAATGTCTTTTTGGTCATGTTTTGTGCTCTAAATTGACCCAACATTTTAATTTTACTCATACTCTATAAAAAACAAATTAAACAAGTAAGAATGCTATAGTCGAGTATACCCGACTACAAAACTCCCTGTATCCAGGTCAAAAATTTCCGATCGCAATTTCGAAAACTTACACATACACAAGGACGCACACACACGAGCCACAGCGCAAGCGAGGCATTTTAAATAGTGGCTGTGCTTATTCTTCCCCTCGCTGCAGCACTGAATCTTCTTTCGTGAATAACTTCCGTGTTTATTATCCGATCGACTTGAAATTTGGACAGTAGATTAAGAGAGACTAAAGTATATACATGTCAAATCTAAAAGCTATATCTTGAAAATTGTTACTGTAAAACGGTATTTATTGATTTGCGGAGGAACGGAGGGAGATATTTGAAATATGAAACAAACTTAATCTGCATATGGTATACAGGAACCTACATTCCAAATTTGGTGTCTCTAGCTCTTGTAGTTGCTGAGATCGACGCGTTCATACGGACAGACGGACAGACAGACGGACAGACGGACATGGCCAAATCGAAATCTCTTCTGATACTGATCAATAATATATATACTTTATAGGGTCGGAGATGTCTCCTTCTGCCTGTTACATACATTTGCACAGATTTAGTATCTCCTTTTTACCCATTTTATGGGTACAGGGAGTAAAAATGCGACACGTAATATCTGATTTTTTATGAACAACTTAAATTAAACTTAAACTATCTTTACATGAACAACTTAATCTGAAAAAGAATTAAGCCTGGTTTCGTAAAATTTCTTGTAAGGTTTTAAAGACCACAATAGCTCTGCCTCCAAAACTACAAACTCAAATAACTTTGTCAAAACTGAACCGATTTCTATACGAAATGTTCTTTTGATCATGTTTTGTACTATAAATTGACATTTAAGTCAACATTTTAATTCCTTTCATACTCTTTAAAAAAATTTAAAATTTGTACACAGTTTGACAGTTGACAAGTATTTAATTTGTGCACAGCCTTTGCATAAATTATATACATAATTATACATAATATCTGCATAAATGCATAGATTTATCTCAGCGTAGCGTAAAATATTACGCACTTGGTAATTCCAGACCTTGAAGTGGTCTCGACTTTTCTGCTATCATTTGTTTTGGTTTGACGTGGACACCCCGGAAGCGCCGCTGATTGCAACGGGGCAACTACGCACCTGCCCATGGAATACGACCACTGATAACTGGGCTCGACCAGACAGTTAATCGCGACGCCGAAAAGCTGAACGCGATTTAAGTTTGCCAGCGGAAATTCATGTTTCATAGTTTAATGATCAATTTAATGATAATTGTTGAAACTAGATTATTGTGGTCAATTGAGTTCTAGTTAAGACTAGAAAATTTGGTGAAATTAAGGGAATTCCGAGTTTAACAGTTCATTCAATTGAACACAACCAATGTTAAAATTTATAAATCTTTTTTTAACATTTTAAATATTTTATGAAAAATAATTGCTGAATTTATTGCTCATATAGTGCTAAACACAGCACAGTCTTGATCATTTATATTTATTTATTTATTTATTTTGTTAAAAATTTGTATCTGCTGTCGCAGTTTAAGCAAGCTATAGTTATCAGTGCCCACGTTCTACCAATAAAATGAAATGACACCTACATCAATGTCACCTTGAGTGCATTTAAAGTAGTAGTGTTTTAATACTTTTCCTTCCCAATTTATTTAATAGAAAACCTAAACGTACACGAAACAATTTTTGCAGTTAAAATATTTGGGAGCATAAATCAAACGAAAGTCGTCCCAAAAAAAATAATAACGAACCCAAAACCATATCCATATCCATATGCCATGTCAGGCTGACAAAACTAAACTAAAACACAAATACATATGCATAACATGAGCGGACCTAAAACAAATCCTCAACACAAATAACTGCCAACACATTTGCATATATCTCACAAATAACCGAAAGCAAAGCAAAACCAGAAACCAAATGCCCAAACTCAAAAACAACAACAGCAAGAATGGCACAAAAAACAACAAGAGTGAAAGAAAAACGCGTTTACAATTGTTGGAAAAGGAAGGGGAAAAAGTCGGGCAGCAACAAAATGCAAAACACTTCTAAAAATGAGGCATTTCCGGTCGACACACGCAACAACAGCAACAGCAACAGCAACAGCAACAGCGACGGCGACGGCGACGGCGATGGCAACCGGGACATAAAATAACAAGGGGTTAAAAAGAGGCGCGAAAAAGTAAAGTATAATAAACGCCGAACATAAAAATCGGCGCTGAAATCTGCACAAAAAACAACAACAATCGTTACAGGATGGCAAAGGGACGGGCAATATTTAAGGCATATGCCACACGGCTAATACAATAATATAAAAAGCAATAAAAATCGTTGCAGGATTCGTGGGCAGGAGTGTTAGGGGCAGGGCAAGGTGCAGCAGCTGGCTCTTATCAGTGTGAAGCCATCAAATTCGATTAGATGTCGGCCTTTGAGGGTTGGCAATAACGGAAAAAGAAACACTTGACTGTTTTGGCAGCTGCAAAAGATGAAGATGAAGCCCCCAGTTGGCCATCAAGTTGTTGTTGGGACTGACACCGCAGCGGGCGGTGCGGTGCGGTACGGTGCGGTACGGTGCGGTACGGTGCGGTGTGCGCAAAGCTGATGTCCTGTTGCCGGTAATTGTTTGTTTTGTGTTCATATTTTTTGCGTATTTATCGGCTTTTTTTCCCAAACCTCTCTGAGGCACTGTAAAATTAGCCGACAGTCGGTGGTAAGAAGTCATCTTTTTTTAAATCACAAGATACGCTTTATGTATCTGATAATTAGATCTTATTAGAAACCATTGATAAAATTGTGTTAAGCAACAAATGATCATTATCTTGTTCACTATGTAAACAAATTCCATAACGCATCATTCATTTTGAGTTCTTTTCAAGCCTTTTATTAAATGATATATTTTTTAAAAGTACGTTTCACTTGTAAATGTCAAATTAAATTAAAAATGCTCCGAAAAATCATACAGAAATGCACTCAGAACTGTTAGTGTAACACCCACGGATTTTAAAGGCTACATTAAATCCAATTGAGTTTTTAAATGCCGTTGAAAAATATACATATAAACGTTCTGTGCTAAAGCACTAACCTATCTAAAACGAAACCGGAATAATTCCGATCAGAAAAAGCGAAAGGGTTCTAAAGGAAATTAAAAGAAATATAACAGATAAGCGATTAGTTATTGAAAAGTTCTTAAATGTGCGACCAACAATTAAGTCTTTAATCTTATATGCGCTCTGGTGGTAAATCTAATTGAAACTTTGCACCGATGAGCCACTCAAATCAAATAATAAATAGTACTATCATTAAAAGATAAATACTTACTTCAGGCAGGCCCGTACGGTATAACAGCGCTATATAAAGACACATGCCCCACTGCAAGAGCACACAGTAGTTCGCTAACTTTTGAATAGACAAAATGACAACTAAAGCACTATTTCCAACATTTTATGATGAGAAGACCAAAGTCTGGAGTGGAGTGCCAAAGCGTCCGCTCTACCATCCCGATTGTTCCATGGGTGAAATTCTATTCAACTCATTAAAGAATTGGCCCCAAAATGTGGTTCAGGTAAATGACAAGCCATACAAAAACTGGGATAGTATTAACCAATGCACCTGTAAAACAATAGATCACACATATGGACGAGCGTGTGGTGACGAATGGAGATGTCCTGTCCTGGGCATCACGTCTGGCACTTTACTTCAAGAGTGAAAAACTAACACACGAGGATGTCATCGGCATTATTGGCAATGCCAGCACATACATAAGTTCACTGACTGTGGCCTGCTTCTTTCATACGACCCCCTTCCACGCAGTGGCCTACACCTATATGAAAGAACCGGAAGTTATTAAGGACCTATATGCCTTCACAAAGCCCAAAATTATATTTTGCGATGGTGCAGATTATGAGACTATGAAGCAGGCCACAAAGGATTGGTCTCCGAAGATTATAACGCTGACAGGACGTGTGGATGGCGTGCTCAGCATTGAGGATCTGCTGAAACCACATCCTGCAGAACGCTTTTACCAGTAAGTGAGCCGACCCACTTAACCCTGCCACACTTTCCTCAAGTCTGTCTTCCCATTAGACCCGAAGCTCTGGCCGTATCTGGAGATCAAACAGCAGCCATTCTTTGCTCATCGGGCACCTCTGGTAATCCCAAGGCTGTTGCCATATCTCACAGGCATGCAAACAGGATCGCGGGGTAAGTGAACAGCAAAAATGTACAGTGATTTGCTTATTATAATTGAAATATATTCCTTGCAGACTAACCAATAACACTGATGTGGTTCTGACCAGTGCCACCCTGGACTGGATGACGGGCTTTTCGGTCATGATGTTGGGCCTCATGTATGGAAACTCACAAGTCATATTCAATGAGCCCTTCAACGGCGATAGCTTCATTCGCATGATTGAAAAGTACAAGGTAACCATGATTGTGATGGCGCCCTGGCAGGCCTTTGAAGTGATCACGAGTCCATTGGCCACGGTTGAGGCTTTGTCGACCGTACGCATTTGCTATATTATTGGTGGCTGGCTCTCGGTGGCAAATCTGAATAAGGCCCAGCAACTAATGAAGAAATGCATGATTATGTTCTCCTATGGCGCCACTGAGACGGGGGCTGTGTCCATCAACATTGATCATAGGCTGGACAACTCTGTGGGCCGATTGTCGCCAGGCATACGAGTTAAGATCGCAGATGAACAGGGTAATGCACTGGGACACAAGCAGGTCGGTGAAATACTCATTGACATTGGCATCAAATGGCAGGGCTATATAGCCAATCCCAAGGACACGGCCTCCACACTTAAAGATGGCTACATAAACCTGGGCGACCTTGGCTATTTTGATGATGACAACAATCTCTATCTGATTGATCGCAAGAAGGATGTGCTCAAGTACAAGTCCAAGGACTATTGGCCCGGCGAAATTGAACAAATTATTGCCGAACTGCCCGAAATTCAAAATGTTTGTGTCGTTGGTGTCAGAAATGTTGGCTACAGCGATGCTGCCGGTGCCTTGGTCATCAAGAAGCCCGGTACCGACGTTACCAAGGAGAAGATCATGGATCATGTGGCCAAGCGGGTTATTGTGGAATACAAACATTTGAATGCCGGCGTGCAGTTTGTGGATAAGTTGCCACAGAATGCCAATGGAAAGATCCTAAGGAACTTGGCTAGACAGACATTCGAGGCGCTTATAGAGAGTCATTAACATAAGATCTAACTATGTAGTGAAAATAGTGTTTTGCCTTATATTATTTTAAATTATGAATTCTAGTTTATGATCAAAATATATTCAGTTACTAAATATACTTCTCATATTTGCTTTCAATTTCTAATTGTAATGTTTATAATATGTAGACATGTGCAGGAAGATAATTAGCATAAATATACATATGAATTTACAAAAAATAATTAAATGTTTAATTTTTTCAATATTTATTAAACAACAACTATCCAAAACAAGTTTTTTATGAGTCTGCCATATTGAATTGGAATCACCAGATTATACAGTGTCTGCGATCTAAATACTCTACACCCAATCCGGATACACAGATGAATGCTGAAATTTATTAAATATTAATTCATTATCTTTTCGATTGACCGGTGGAGTAAGAGATTGGCTTGAATTTTGCAAGCACAGGAAGTCACATGAGTTGCAGCTGATTGAGTTCATTTGCGTGAAATTTTATCAAGCCAAATTAAATGAAATTTCTATTCATAGTAAAGAATGCTTTCATGCTAAATTCCTTACCAAATAAAGTCTCTGAAATAAATGCTTAAATTATAATGAATAAAATGCACTATTTAATTGTACCCCTATCAAAACCAAGGGACCTCCACAGTGGGGAAATCCTCTAATAATGTATATACTGTTTATGTTAATTTAGTCTTTAGCTAACATCTATAAATATGTAGATCCTGGCTTATTTAACTCTATACATGGCTGGATCGCACCGTGAATACTATAAACAAAAAACACCCCTATAAAAAAAATGTGATAGGAAATAGTTTCACATGTCCAAAAATAAATGAACGATACATGTCGCAGATAGGAGGTTCCCCGCCCATGTCATATCATTCATTCATTCAATGTATTTTTGCCAGGTCATTATAATATTATATTATTATAATATATTATTACAAAGAGTTTCCTCGTTAGCTCTATAAAAATCACAATGACAACGCAATACTTATTCAATAAGAAATTGATAATACGTTTGGGAATTTCTTTAAATTTCCTAATAATATATCTGGGTTATTCTGACTGTACTATCGAATATACGATAATGGTATCAAAGTTGGGCGAGTATTCTTGACTCATGGTGAATAGACCCCCAAGTTCATGGTGCAGATAATAATATTCTTAGGCCAGATAAGAACCGGTTGAAAAATTAACTAAATTTAATTTATTTAAATATAATGAATTAAGTATGTTTCGTATATATATATATATTGTTCAACTGATATTATCGCTCTGAGATTGCCGAATATTGGCACATCAAATACATTGGCATCTTAATCCTTTTTAGATTGACTTGCCATTGATAATATGATATGTTGTATGTATATAAAAACAACAATATAGATGTCGAGCTTTTATATGATAACATCTTTTCACGAACATTCTTTAAAAGTTTTGAAATGCTGATGGCCTTATACAAGAATGTTTATCTTTCATACTCACATTTCAGACATGAATGTATACGTACATTCATAACCGCTTCAATGATAAGTATTAACTATCATGTCACTGCCGAGGAAAGTTCAGCTTTTAGGAGTAAGATGATAGGGATAGAATATCTGTGACCCCGAACCCTCACATCTTGCGCATGTCATCCCTGGGTCATAGTCGTGTGTATGGCAGCCCGCCCCCCACATTAACACTTTAAGTGCAAGCCTCTCGGGTCTACTTGGCAGACCGAGGCATCCCAACCCAATCCAACTAAAAGTAAACAGGACGAGGCCACTCAGGCGCACTCGGGTTGTTGGCCAGACAATTTTACCTACTTTAGGTTTATTTATTTGCATATTTTTCAACTTAAAGACGACAAAGACGGCAAAATAGAAGCAGCACTAGTACCAAGACTATTGTGCCATACACAAAAGCCATATCATCCAGGACAATGACAATAGTCAAAGTGGAATAAGGAGTCGGAGTCACAGCCGCAGCCGCAGCCGCAGCCTGTATCCATTGTGCCGCTATTTTATAATTGACAATAATACATAAAAGATATGTATAGAAAATGTAAAAAGTAAAGAGCATAATAATGGTAAGTAATACATTAGCCAGACAGACTCGTAAGCCAGCCCCCAAGACAATCCCTGGGGCTGGCCAAAAGCAGCCCGCTGCTGACACTGACAATGCATTTGTGCCCGTGAAAAAAGGTCACGTCTTATCTATTTACCTAAACAATTTGCTTAAAATGTTTACAACATAAGCAACATCATCATCAGCATCAGCGCGTGGCAGGCGGAGGTCCTCATGTGCATGTGGCAAGTTCAGGCTCCGGCTCCGGCTCAGGCTCAGGCTCAGGCTGTGGCTGGGGCCGGGCTAGTGCCATCTATTTACCTTAAGTAGTCATACGGCCGTTGCTTTTTTTTATTCTTTTTGCTGATGCCTTGCCATGATAGGAGATGGGGAGGTAGGCAAAATGCTCGACCAACATTAGAGCGCAATAGCCAGGGGAATTGTTTTATAAGCTATGAATAACAGGACAAAAAGAAAACAGAACGACATAGACACAGAAGGGAGCACAAAACTAGAAAGCAGACAACAGTGCTGAGAGACACGAAGCTTGGATACTCTATTTAACTACCAAATGGAAAATTGTGCATTCATAAATTTTAGTTGGGATAGTGGAAAGCAAAGTGTATGTATAATAATAAAGGACACCAGTTTTAAAACGAACCGGTTCGTCTTTGGAACCAAAGCTTCTGTCCTACCAAGCCATGAACCGAACTAAATACTAGTCCAAATAATAATCATCCTAAGCCAGAAAATTGTGCGGCTTAAGAAAAGTTATTTGACAAAAGATGTGACTAACTAATTCCGATCCAAATTCAGATTTAAGCCATTGGTTAAAGCTATGAACTATAACCGCTGACAACATCTTATTTTCCATATTGCATAGGAACACGTAATAAATAAATATTTTGGTTTTCAGTAGGAAATCATGGTCCTATATAGTATAAATAGTCGCAAAGTGGTTAATTTTCTCAAAACCGCTTACAAAAATCCTAACTCTTAAACTGTTTAAGATATAGGGTTAGTTTTTTTATGTTTTAAGATTACTCTGAATATCTTAAAACATAAACAATTTTAATTGTTAAAGTTGAATTTTAATTTATTAAATAAAATTTGCACAAACCTTACTAAAATCCTTCTACATATGCATTTTAAGCAACTTTCCGATATTATTTAAATATAATTTTTAGTTAAAATTCATTAAAAAAATTCAGGATTTACAAAATGCAAATTTTTAAAATGAAGTACAGGGATAGAATGAACAGGGATAGAACCCGTGTTTTATTCCATGCACTGTGCAGTTAACAAGGGGTGTGGCTTAGCTTTGGTAACATGGGTTAGTATGAAAAGGGGCCAAAGGCAATGGTTTTTATGAGTATATCTTCTAATTATTAAGAAATACAATTTTATTAAGAGTTAATCCAAAATTTTAAATATAGAAAAAAATTAGTTCCCAAAACACCAAATATTAATAGTTTGTCCAGTTGTTTTCGAGTTCATATTCTAAAGTTGTCCCTTTTAACCCATAGAAATTATATCTAGTCATTTACCTTAAATGGTTTTTAAGAGACACACAGTTATCTTCACCGTTTGTTATATCTTTTCAAAATGTTAAAAATTTGAGCAGCTATAACAGCTAATACAATTTGAAATTATCGAAAACACAACATCTTGGCATGATATTTATTTTGTTGAAAAAGCAAATAAAATCCAGGTAAAATAATAAAGGCTAACACACAGAGAGCGGAGTTGATGGTAGCAAACTGCAGAGTGTGCTCCAACTATAAATAAATGTTTAAGTCTCTCCATTCTATGTGCTTAAGTGCGGCAAACCTGCTTAGAAAGCTAAAGGATCTCGTGCCAAGATTCCTTCAGAGCGAACTGCGACAGCAAAACAAAATGTGGTAAGGAACAGACCCAGGAACTGCGGCTTGTGGCTGCCCCTTGCCGCCCCTTGCCGCCCCTTGCCGCCCCTTGCCGCCCCTTGCCGCCCCTTGCCGCCCCTTGCCGCCCCTTGCCGCCCCTTGCCGCCCCTTGCCGCCCCCAACTGGCAGCGACTGTTGCCTCTCTGTTATTCCATTTTAAGGCTTGCCCAACTTTGAAATTTTGTGAGAATGTGCGTCACTGTTAAAAGGTCGCGCACTCCGGCACTGAAACTGTTCGCTTTTTTCTAACAACATTTTCACATTTACGAATTTCTTTCGCTTTTCTTTTGGGCCATTTCCATTTACTGAGCTGCGGCACGCGCTGCCTCCAGCTCGAAGGGCTTAGGCACGGTCCTGACTTGATTATTGGTTCGTCGCATCAGTCTTTCCAATCAACATCATCTATCAGCATTAAACTCAAAGTCAAGGCACAGCCGAGGAAGAAATGCCATCGAAAATGGCCATGAAACAAAAGAACGAAACTTCCTTCCGCTGGGGGCTGGCCAAAAACAAATACATACTCGTATAATGCCTTTAATTTATTTGCTGGCAATTTTCTAATCACAGTCTGGAACACGCGACACTGCCTTTAAGATAAACAAATGTTGTTGAAATTTTTCATCGTGTTAATTGTATAAATATGGACAAAGTTTTTATGAGCTACAGTCTGTAGCTACTACCATCAAACAACCCTCATTCTGTCATTCTGAGAAGAGCACACAGACTGTAATTGAAGGCTGCCCGGGGTTGTGAAGGGGAATGGGAATGCGGAATGTTGTATTTTATGAGCCACGGCTACGGCACAAAAGTGACTTATCTTGTTTCAAAGCCAAAGTCTCATGCAGTGGCAACATCATCATGTGAATATCCTAATGCAAGGTCCTCATTACCCTGGGATGCTGTGGCATTGATTTCAAGGCCCAGACATCAAATGGAAAAACAAAACAGCATCAGAATCACAATTTGAGAAGAAACAAACCAAATAGGCTTGAGAGTGAATCAAAGCATTAGCCAAAACAATTCATATTTGACACAGCTTATTAGCCTAGTTGAAAACATCTGAGAAAGCTGTGGGATGTAGGAATACTTATTATGAATAACAATTTACGTGTATCAAATGGTAACGTGTTAGCGAAATTTGAAAATTTAATTTAATCCAAATTTGTTCACTTATATTTTCAAAAACGAATCATATAACAAATCCTAATTAATTTGAAGGACAGGCTTTAATCAACAATTTTAACTTGCGAACTTTTAACCTTAAAACTTTTGAATTTAAAGTTTATTTTGAATCTTTGCTATGCAAATTCTCATATCTTAAATTGGCTTATCCCTGACTGTTCCATGCTGGTCTAGCCCTTACTCTGAAGCCTTTATTCATTCATTTAACTAGGCAGATACCGCCCCCACTTCTGCCCTTGACCTTGTCCATTCAGCCCCAAGCACAGAGCACAGAGCACAGAGCACGGAGTATAGACAGATCCGATGAGTTTGGAGAAGGCACAATGGCCACTGCGACGCATTGTAGCGCATAATTAGCTCGATGAATGAAAGCCAAAAGCTAAGGCAAGGGCGGTTTGTGCGCACAAAAAGAAAAAAAAAATTAAAAATAAAATAGAAGGAAAAATGAACAAAAAATTAAAAAAATATATAAAAAAAAAAACTTTAGTCCCGGCAGCAACGAGCAAAATTTGCTGCCAATGTGGCTGAATTTTCCACAATTTTCTTGTTTTGCCTAATTGAAGATTTGCACTCGAAATGATTTTAACGCGATAATGCTCCTTGCCCCCCCCCCCCTCGGCCATGGCTGAGGCAGAGGGGGAGCGAAAACGAGCACCTAAACAAACTTTGCCTGTCGCGGCAGAGTCGCTCACTTAAATGACTCGGGCCCAAAATTAATGCATGAAATTCCATCAGAGACAGCAATAAAAAGTGTGAAATTGATTTGCATAATGAAAAGTTGCTGGAATTGCCGTCGTTTTTGATGCTTTCAGCTTGCAGCTCAGCCAACAAACTGGCCCAAATTGCTTCGTGCTAGTTAGTTTTCAATGCTGACTGCAAATTAGTTGGCTGCCTGCTTCCTGGCGCGCTACACTCCTGGCCAGGTCACATGGCATTTTTTGATGGCGCTTTCGCATTTGACATTTGTAATTGAATTAGACAGACACACACACACACACATACAATTCTACATACACTAAATACACGTGCCAAAGCGGCTAAACATGAGCGCTGACATATTTCAGGCAAGTAGCTGGGCACATGAAGGCAAATGGCAGCTGCGTGTCCGTGGGGAGGACTCGACTATCTAACAGCAGCAGCTGCCGTGACGTCTATTTTGCATTTTATCTACACACACACACACACACATACACACACACGCAAACACACACACAGATTCAGCTTGGCCACGCGCACAGAGCGCGAAATGAAGCAAAATGGCGTCGCTTGTAATAAATTACGTATACGCAGCGTTGTGCGAAACTTTCAATTGTATGTTGGTGTTGGCGTAACTGTTGTTGTTGTTGTTGTTGTTGCTGGTAGTGTTGTTGTTGTTGCACAGGCATCCGTTTGGTTTTTCGCTGTGCTACACTAAAACGCCCCAGGCGGTCACCGCACTGGACGCGTGTGTGTGTGGTAAATGAATGTGCAAGTATGCGAATGACAATGGCAACGTCAATTGGTTTGGGTTTCGGCTTGGCCTTTTTTTGGATTTTGGTTTTCGTCGGGGTTTTAGCTGATTTCTGCGTAGGTAGCGCGCATTTGTCGTAGCTCCTTTTGCCTGCTGCCATGTCAGGCATTTCATTGTTATTCTAATGCCGGGTTGTAGTTTCAGTGCAAGCGTCATAGATTACGCTAAATTGCTTAGGGGCTGACGCCTGACGCGAAATTGCTCAACAAAAAAGCCACAAGAGTGGAGCGCACAGAAAGAGTCGCCTGATGGATGAGTGTTTGGTATTAGCGCTAGTTTTGTAACACATTTGCTTAACAATGGTTTATCTGGTTGTGCATTTAAGGGCTGCGTACAACAAAGGCATTGGGTATTTAAAATGTTGTCGACAAAGTAAATAGCAATTCCAAAACAACGAATTCCATGAAAGGATTAAATACATTAAATATATATGAGTTGCGAGAGTGCTCGACTGAGAGATTTGCGGTGAAGCTCTGTAACACAAACCGAAAAAAGTTTCTTGAATAGCTTATGTATTTATTAACATTATAAAATCATATAAATACAGCGATGCCATGCAAATGTATACAAGGTTTGCCAGAAATGTCAAAAATTATAAAAAATTTAGTAAAAACAGAATATTGTAAGATGAAAATAATCAAATTTTAAAACGTTAAATATTCGATTTTAATTCTTTTGATTTGATTTTAGGAATTGGTTAAAAAACATCAAAAACTCGAAAAGTTCTGAATCGAGTTTGACACAATATACAGTTCGCTTCTTGACCGCTAGAAAAATTACAAGAATAATTTCAAACATACAGTTCACATGCATACGGAAAATTGTTATGTGAAACTTGAAAAATCCACTCCCACGGACGGAAAATAGGCTTAAGGTCAAATGTATGGAAGAGGTTTTTGTTAGATCGGTATCCAAAAAATCGTAAGGCACGGGTGGAAATTATTTATTTATTTTTGTTTATTTCTTACTTATTCATCTATGCAACAACAATTAGTTTGAAATATAATCAATCTGCGTATGTTATACGAGATTAACATAAGGAGTCTCCATCTCTTGTAGTCACTGAGATCGATATATGTTACAAATGGTCAGCGAGATTCAGTATTGATGTTGATCCATCCTTCTGTTATCCTTTTTGTGAGTGTGATAATACAATAGCTCGTTAGGATCTAATATTTGATTTATTTCAGCACAAAATATAATTTAATGTACACTTCGTGTGACTAATAAATTAAATAACAAGTATCAAATATATTACCAAACATTTTTCGGTTCCGTAATGATGCCATTTTATTACTCGCATTCAACAATGTTTTAAAATTATGCACACTATATCACAACTCGCAACTTTTCAGTATTGTTTTGACTTATATATTAGCCCAATACTGAAAACAGTTCTAAACTATACGAGAGACCATCTATAATGCTCCAGTAAACTGCAGGCCATAAATCACACTGGCCAGCGTACAAAAGTTATGTCCTACAGTTTGCAGCAACTGTCAAACCAACTGCTCATTATATGTAAATGCACATATACGTATATAATTGTAGCTAGTGAGAACGTTGCAGAGGGAAGCTTCCGACTGGAGTATACTCTGTTACATATTGCTTATTTTCGGGGTCGAGGGCTAACGTGGTGAGATTGTTCTTTGTCAAATCTTTCAAGGAGGTAATCAGTAGACTCCATATCAAATTTGGTAACTCTAGCTAAAAAGGTGTGGAAGATATGAATTTAGTTAAATTGCGTGAGGCGGGGTGGGCGTGGCAAACATTTCTTGAATACAATCTCACATGGATGTCACCAGAAGTCTGTATATAAAACTTAATGACTCTAGCTTTAAGAATTTACTCCCAGTAATAGGTTTCGGATGGTAATCCGGCAGATAGACATTGTACAAACTCAATATACTCGTTTTCCTCTTTGAAACAGAGCATAAATGAACCTAATAAACATAAATGAGCAAAAGCTACCAAATAAATTGAAGTGCTGAGCAAATAAAACGACTAAGCTGATAAAAAAAATATTGGGATGGAACCAGTTCACTCACTCAGTTCGGTGAGCAACTCTAGTGAAGAGCTGAAATGGCAGCCTTCAACCAAATTACATATAATTGAATAAATAACCACCCACTTTCACTCTCCCCTCCATTGCCTAGTGTTGCCTTCAAATGCTGAAATGCCAGCTAGCCACTACCAAAAAATACCACAGGGAAACCCATTGAAATGACAGTCCAAAACTGTCCACTGACTGAGCTCATTATAGTCTATTTTTCGGTATGTTTTTTTGTTTTTTTTTGTGTTTTATTTTTGTGTTTGACTTGCACATTCGCGCCCGGACCATATGCTGCAAATGCAGGAGCCAGCAGTCGATCCTGCGACCACAGAACATCCACATACACTCACATTCCATTGGCATTGTCGTTTCATGTGTGCACTCAGTTGGCAGCGCGTTGTGGCCATTCGGGCCATTGTTGTCATTGGCTCATTGCTAATATTGGAAGCTGGTGCTTTTTGCTGGTTTTGCTGCTGTCGATGGCACTGGCAGTGGCAGTGGCAGTGGCAGTGGCAGTGGCAGTGGCATTACTAAGGCTAACATTCGCCTCATTCATGTGTTTTATTGCCCACAAACACACAACAAAACAGAGCAGGAAGCGAATGCCACCACCACAGAAGTAGACCCCATATATTTATGCTGCATATGTCTGTGCCATATCTCCGTTCGCATAAACCACAACTGAACGACGAGCACTACGGAACTAGAGCAACAACACAAACAACATCAGGAACAGCAACAGCAACAGCATCAGCAGCAGCTCTGCTCATTACCGCAACCAGGGCTGCAAACTGTGCGAATGTTGAGAGAAAGATCAAAACATTTATCATTCGAAATTTTATGATACACTAACCATAAGAAACCCTTG
Organism: Hirtodrosophila confusa; assembly: GCA_035043065.1. Taxonomy (NCBI): domain Eukaryota; kingdom Metazoa; phylum Arthropoda; class Insecta; order Diptera; family Drosophilidae; genus Hirtodrosophila; species Hirtodrosophila confusa. The sequence goes on along the minus strand of JAWNNI010000138.1, from coordinate 199,650 downwards.
TCATTTGTTAGAATATTTCAATTAAATTCTTCGAAATCAATTGAAGTCACTTCAAAAACGAACTAGGAAATTGTTGAATTCATCTGAATACACGTACTGTATGAGCGGGGCTGCTGCCAAAAATTCCAATGGTGGGTTTTGCAACCACACTTCATGCCACAAAGGCCACAGCATGATGCTGCAAAAATGGTCAACATATGGGCCAAAACTAAGCTGGCTGTTGGCTCTTGATGCTCTGAGTCTGTTTTAATCAAAACGGCAGAGAAGTTCAGTGGGCTAGTTCAAGTACAAGCCGTTACTCTCGATTTGGTGGGTGTGTGTATGCGAGTGTGTGTGGGTGTGTTGGTGTGTGTGACTAAGGCTAGCCCATAAATCCATTCAATATTTAACAGACAGCAAGAAGTGCTAACGTTGGCACTTTTTTGGGAGACAACGTTGCGGCAACTGAGCAACAATAATGTTTATTATCATTTACTCGTATTTTATTTCATTTAAATGACTCGCTCGGCCAGTCGCAAACTCGCAAAAAGCTAATAAGCTGCAGTAATAAATTATGTGCCATGCAGCATATAAATTATACGCAATTAACTGAAATTTTGCATAAAATGCATAAAATTTTTGCATCCAGTAAAAATAAATTGGTTTTAGAAAACTTTTACCACAACGAGAACAACAAACGGGTAAACTCCAAAAATGTTCAACCATATCCACACCTAATGATGTCACACATTGTCCATGTGTGTGTGTGTGTGTGTGTGTGTGTGTGTGTGTATATTTGTCTGTAATAAATGAATTTAAATTTTATTTTAAGTGCTCAAATAAACTGATATTAATTGTTGTCGCTGGCATTCGGAATGGCATTTAAATTATCTGCTGGCCTATCAAACACCTAAGTTAGACTTATTTTATTTGCGCCTGATTAAAGTTTATTACCATGGTGGTACAACATGTTGGCATACAGACAAAAGATGATTAGCGTTCCCGAACTAGCCTCATTGTCATGGTAAAATAGCAGTTAACGCGAACGGACCTTCAGTTGGCTAGAAAGTGGCCAAAGTGGCCAAAGTGGTCAAATGCCAGCCAATTTGATGGCGTTTCTAGAATGACTCGACATCTGAATTTAAAATGAGCGCAAATCTTATGCCGAGTGACCAACTCAATTTTTATGTTTATGTGGCCTAATGCCAGCATACATTTGCTTAAATTAGTGGGAATTCGAGCAAGTAATTAGGATAGTTATCGACAGAGCAAAAAGTTTCTTTGAATTGCTTTTTTAAAGCAACATTAAAATAGCACACTAAAATGTTCATTTCAATAATTAGTTATATTTACATCACATAAAATTGATGACCTTAGAATGAGGTCATTGCAAATATTATTATTTTAATTTTGTATTTTATTTCATAAGCCAGACTTAATTATTTTTGAATTGAGTAGTTCTTGTAAATATAGTTCAGGTTTAATTTAAGTTGTTCATAAAATAACAGAAAGATTAAATGGAAACAAGAAAGAGCGGCTATCTTCGGATGCCGAAGCTATATACCCTAGCAGTAATTAATTTGTATACAAAACTTAATTGTCGTCTGATTGTTCCTATGGAAGACATGTGGTCCGATTTTGAACAAATTATAGGAAACTATTTGAAGTATTATAAAACTCTCACTTAGTTTGGATGAAATATTTGTATAATCAAAAAGTTTGATGTAGTGAATAGTGGTCTGATTTTGACCAAATTTGGCCAGATTTTATAAACCCTCTAGCAACTCGGCTTGGGAAAGTAAGGATACATTAATAAACAAAAAGTTTTTCATACAAAAACATATTTGTCGATCGATCATTCCTATGGCAGCTATATGTTATAGTGGTCCGATCCGTCCGGTTCTGACATATGTACTGCCTGCAGCAAAAAGAAGGGTCTGTGCCAAGTTTCATTACGATAGCTTTTAAACTGAGAGACTAGTTCGCATAGAAACAGACGGACAGACGCACATGGCTATATCAATTCGGCATTTCATGCTGATTCAGAATATATATACTTTGCTGGGTTGGAAACGTCTCCTTCTGTCCATTACACATTTCGAGATAAAATTATAATACCCTCTGCTAGGGTATAAGAAATTGAATTGAAATTCCTTTTTACGAAAAATACCATACTAAATTTTGTGCAATCGCAGAAACTCTATCAAAGTTCCTTAATAAGGAATTGTTTTAACGAACACTGCTCTTATTAAACTTGATGTGGGTCTTAATCCCTCTAAGCCAAAATGCTTTAATTAAAAATTTCGATGTAACGAAGATATTATGCAAGCTCAGTTTCATTTCTAATGCAAAATTAACTTTTCCAGAACGACTTTATATTTGGCTGTACTCGTATTTACTCGCTGTACCCATACAATGGGTAAAGAGGGGGTACTACATCTGTGCAAATGTATGTAACAGGCAGAAGAAGACATCTCCGTCCCTATAAAGTATATATATTCTTGATCTGTATCAAAAGAAATTTCGATTTGGGCATGTCCGTCTGTATGAATGCGTCGATCTCAGCAACTATTGCAGCTAGAGGCACCATTTGGAATGTAGTTCCTGTATACAATACGCAGATCAAGCTTGTTTCCGATTTCAGATATCTCCCCTCGTTCCCCTTTGACAGTAACAGTTTTATAGATATGGCTTTTGGATTTGGCATGTATAATGCTTGGGTCACTCTCAGTCTGCTTTAAAAATATCACGTTGATTGGACAATAAACGAGGAAGTTATTGTCGAAAGAAGATTCAGTACTGTAGAGGGGAAGAAGCAGCACTGCCACCACTTAAAATGTCTTGCTAGGAAATTTTCGACCTGGGACCTGGGGTATACTAGTCAAGAGCATTCTTACTTGTTTTTTTAGAAAATTATATATTACTATACAGATAGACAGACATATATATATCAAATTGTTGTGGTAAATTAAAAATTTAATTTATAAAAAAATTAAGTAAAGGAAACTAATTAGGTCTGTTCTTAATTCCGCTGTCTTTTTGAAAATACAATGATTGAGGATTGAATTGGCTCGTTTGGCGGGGTCTCGTATAAAAAATCAGAAATCATAGTGAGATAGGTTAAAACAACTAATGCAGTTAGAGAATGTCCAAGGAATAGTTCATAAAAATAGCTTAATTTTAAAATTAGGGTAATCTGCTTTGGCGCTAGAGGTCATGGAACATAGAAAATCTTTCCATTTTTATGTAAGCGTGGTTTTTTTGGAAATAATGTTCATTTTTGAGATAGCATTATATCCAAACGGTTTAGTCGATTTTAGATTTCTTTATTTTAATTGAAAGATGTGCTGATGGCAAAGCGAAAATATCGTTTAGTAATATAGTATTTTGAATAAATAACTTACAAAATTTCTATCTTTAATACAGTTTTTAAAATGTATATTGACTTTTAACATAAATTACGCCCAATTCTGGGTATATGACTATAAAAAAGGTCGTATGTCCGAATTTGCCCGTTGGTTGTTTATTTAAGAAACAATGAACGCACTGTTTTATTTTGTTCAGATATGATTTTTGCAAAGTAAAATGTCAGAACGAGCCAGAATGGAATGGCAAAATGTTTAAGACCATTTTGCAAGCTAGCCATTTCATTTGCAAATGATTTAATTAGAAATATAAATTGCAATGCGGCAAAAGGATGCTTAGCTGTTATAAATGTTTATATTTGTTTCCTCGCAAATTCGCGAATCAATCCTAAGGCTCATGGGTATGATCGCATGTCAAAACTTTTAATTGCAACGCCTGGCAATGCAAAGCCACATTTGAAAACTGACCAATTGCAGGCGACGGAAATCACAGGCAAGTTGTGTACCCGAGGCAAGAGCTGCATTGTTATGTAGAACATGGCCAGAGTTCCCGGGCAATGGAGCCAGTGCCAGAGCCAGAGCCATGCAACCATTTAAATTTATGTGCAACTTAACGCTTCAAAATGGAGTGCAACGAACGCAGCGCGTTGGGCGCTGCATCAAAACGCCGCCCACAGCAGCCATATCAAGTATACGCCATCGCAACCGGAAGCGCGAGTGGAGTGTTTGCCTGACTGCCTCTGCCCCTGCCTCTGTCGCAGCCTTCGCCTCCGCCCCTGCCGCCGCCTCCGCCTCCGCCTCTGGCCGAGTGCCTGCAATAGCAATAGCAACAATGCGCGACAAAAACGACAACAACAAGGACGTGGGTTTGCCTGCCTAGCTTCATGTTTTCTTTGCCGCTTTTAATTTCAAAAATTTATGCGCTCGCGCCACACTAAGCGTAAAATAACGATGCCGGGCAACGTCGCAGCGTTGCAACATTGTTTCTATACCCTATCCCATCTAACAGAAGTTGAGTACACATGAATTTGTTGTCAACCTTTTTCTAAGGATATTCTTGAAATACTCTGTCGCCAATAAACGAATCAAATTTAAATATCATATTCAGTTAAAGATTCCATGTTTGTGTTTTAAAGACTATGTACGAGTGCTTAAATATTTCATATCCTTAATAATGAAAAGTAGTTTCATGAATTAAGTTTAACAAGTTCAACAAATAGTTATTAGTTCATGCTTATAGGGTATAGCAACGCCGGGGAGCGAAAAAGGGCTCTCTATTTGCGTTTTTACCGTTTTTGTTGTTTCTGTTCTCTCTTGCAAGTTGATCCTTTGCCGCCATTTTGCAACAAACTCCCAGCATGCACTCCATTAAACTCTGCCGTCGACTTTGTAGCAAGCGGTTGGGGGCGAGGGGCGAGGGGCGCTCGCAAATTTTATTTATTAAAAAAGGGTAACGTACAAGTCAAGTGGCTCAGCTCGAAAACAATTAAAATGAAGTTTGCTTTTTGTTATCGTTTTTTTTTTTGTTTTTTGTGTGTTTGTTGAATCTAGCATGGGAAATTTCACAATCGCAGTGTATGTTGCCTTCTTAAGGGAGGGCAAGCGGCGAAGCAAAGCTGAAATTCAAACCGAGCATGAAATCTTAACGACTTCGGCTAGTTTCACATGCTCAGCACACACAGAAACACAAATCTTTTAAAAGAATGGCATAATTAATTGCCATTGCGGTTGCCAAAGTCCCGACACTCAACGCCCCGGTTAAATGTTGCATGCAAATGGATGGAAGATGGCGCCGGCCGGAATACGACCGAAGTCCTAAGGATATACAGCAAAAAAGGTGCGTCCTATTTGGGTCATCCACAGTGCGTAACGTGCTGCATGTTTAATGGCAGCTGTAGAAGGGTGTAACCAGCCATTTGCATCACATGCGGCACTTACTCACGTACTCACGTGAGTACATAAGCTCCAAACAGAGAGTTTACAAGGATGAGCCTTAAAACTGATTCGTCTGAGCTGAACGTAGTTACAGAAAGATGCTCGAGAGACAAACTTGGCACTTATACTCGTTATACATTTTTACAAACATTGAGAGATCACGACAATTCTATTATTCCAATAATGCTGTCTTTAATTTTTAAATAGAACGGTTTTTAATATATTTCTAAGTTCTTATAACTTTGATTTACATTTTAATGAAAACTGTTACGCTTTAATATACATCAGTTTTGTTCCCCGTTTCGATTACTTTTCATCGATTGCGATTTTGTCTGCCCGATTTCGTAAAGCAACCGTCTTGGCACTTTTAGGTTATGTTCGATTGGTTTTCATTCCACTCTTCACATCAGAATGTTTTGATCTCTGCATTTGAAATGGTAATACGCCTGAATCAGAATCTACGCATTTGGAAGAAAGAAATAAGGTTGAAAAAATGTGAAAAGAAACAAAAAAAATATGTATGATAAATAACATATTAACATATTACAAATAACATAGTTTTGGGGAAAAAATTATTAATATAGAATATTGGAAATATTGCCATACGATTACATGGATCAAATAATATTATGATTTCAATTAATGCACACAAATTATAAAGGTAATTCAATTGAAGATCTGTTCAGTTTTATGAGAACTGAAAGTCTACAGGGAATAATTCTATAGATTTTGGGAAATTTACAAGTCAAAATATGTGGTCATCAGCCTTAAAGATAATAGTAATTCTGAATTTAATATTCCTCTGCACTCCAAATTGGTGAAGTCTGATCTAGTTCAACGGCTCTTCTGATGTTGCACGAACCAAGAGCAGCTCGGGTCGGTTCTTAAGTAAATATTTGCCTATGAATTAAATAAAGGCAGTCAGGCATGTATTTCAAAGCAAGAAAAGCAACGCAGTCGTTTATCTTCCTATCCTTGCTATAGGAGTGTGCGTGCATAAGTATAAGTATCTTAGTATCTGTGTGCGAAATGTTGCAGCGTGAAGCCATTTAGCACGCAATGAGGTGCTGCCGATTCGCCAACATCGCAGCTGCAACATTTCAAACTTGACGGCTAACGAAGCTGCGTTTGTTGTTAAACAAAAGTTTCGAATAAGCAGTGGCAAGAACTCGCCGCAAATTTCCTTATATAACAATTTTCATTAAGCTTATGAAAAGCAGCAGCTAAGCTCAAATTGTTTTCATGTGGCCATATTTTATGCATGTTGTTGGCAAAATAAGGTTGACAACAAAAGTCTGAATAACAATAAGGACATCAGTGGAGAGTGCAATGCATATAATAGGATTATGCATAACAAATGAATTGGTTGCAGTGGTAAGCGGTAAGCGGCTTAGAACATAGTTTAACAGGCAATTTATAGATATACAAAAAAAATTGTTGATTGATTTCAAAATGTTTTACAAAATTAGCTGAACAACAACAATACAGACAGCCAGAACTATATGTATAGAAAAAAGCACACAACTAGAATATGAATGTGTTTTTTCAATGTGTTTATTGTTAATCAATATCAATGGAACTTTCATAGTGTCCTACTACATATTTATATTGAAATGTAATGCTTATAGGTGTATTTATCAAAAACTAGAACGGTTCTACACCGATTGAGCTCATATTTTGACATAATATACAGCTCGCTTTGAGAACTAATAAACATTTTATATTTATTTGTTTTTTTTCTTCTCCTACACTTATTTTAAGTTAGTCTTTAGTAGACCTGGATTACTAAACTCTATGCATGGTTGGATCAGATCGCAGGGTGTCTATCATAACCACCAAATTTACAAAAAACAAGTAAGAACGTTGCAGTCGGACGCACCCGACTGCAGAATACTATGTTCCCAGTCCTATATAATTTGGTTATTTGTGTGTTCAGAAAGAGACGCGAAAAAAACTGCACAGGTGTGAGAGATATAGATTCTGCTCCTTTGTGGTGAGCGGGTGGGGGGTCCAAAAATTTTTGATTCAGATTTGTCTAAGGTGTCAACATTAGTATGTATGCCAAATTTGGTGACTCTAACTGTACAGGTGTGGGAGATATAGATTTTTCTCCTTTGCGGGGGAGGGGGTGCTGGGGTCAAACATTTTTTGATGCAGATTTTTACAGGTTGTCAACATTAGTCTGTATGCCAAATTTGGTAACTATCTTTAAAACTGTAGGAGATATACCCCTTGAAAAACGTGTTTTGGGGATATCATATGCCGATTTGTGGGGGTGGGGGTGGGAGGGTCAAAATTTTTTTGATGCATATTTGTCGGGAATCTCAACATTAGTCTGTATGCCAAATCTGGTGACTATAGCTTTAAAAATGGGGAAGATACAGGCTTTCCCTAAATTGCGTGGGAGGGGGTGGGGGTGGGTGGTCGATCTCGACACTTCATAAATTGACGATATACACCAAGTTTGGTTGCTCTAGCTCAAAGATAAAGGCAAAAAAATTGCGTTCATACGGACAGACGGACAGACGGACAGACGGCCAGACGGACATTTCGCAAACCCAATATACTATTTTCCCTTCGGTACATAGTATAAAAATATATATATTATGAATTATTTTCATCTATTAAGCTTTTTTTAATTTTATTTATATGGTGGTTGTCTATTAAGTAAGAAATCAGTTCTGCTACGAAAGATAAGACCAAATGAGGCTGACATAAAACATTCAGTACACATATCAGACCCCATTAGACTTCTCCTGTCAAATCTGTTTTTATACTGATTGACTGACTGAAAGAAGGGTCCGCGACCGGACCCGCGACTTTGGGCGGAAAACTGTTGTATGAAACTTGAAAAATCCCCTCCCATCCATCACCACGGACGGAAAATGGAACATATAAGTTATTTTTGTTTATTTCTCACTTTCTCTGCAACTGTGTGTGCTGTATATTTTAGTTGTGCTACAATAATTATCAACATTTTCACAAAATACACAGTCAGCAGACAGACATATGTACAAACTTCTCTCTGTGTTTCATTATATTCCACAAGCATTAAGAATTGCTCATAATAGTTTAAAGTAAATACAAAAGCCTGGCCAGCTGTTGGCTGCTGCTCCTTTTACACAGGACAACATGAGGCAAGCCGCAGGCAACTCGTTGAAACGAAAAAAGAAGGTATATAATAAAAAGCAGCACACGTTGCAACTAATTTTGTGTTTGTTTTATGCACTTGCAACATTGTTGCAACTGCCACACATATACACATAAGTACGCCGCATTCATGCTAGACAAACTTCAACTGCCATCAACATCAACGACAGGAGAGCCAAGTTGCATGAAGTCGAGCTGAGCGAGAACTGCAAGCGTTTAGCATGCCACACGCGGCAGAAGGGGGAAGGAGAGGCGAACAACAGGCACTACATTCTGCAAACTTTGCGGCATTTTCAGCAATTTGTGGTATTTTACTATTTAATCCTTAACTGTCTTGGGTGTCACACTAATACACAACGAGGTCCCCTCGCTCAGTCAGCCTGCCACGCTGCCTGCCACGCTGCCAGCCACAAGCCATCAACAGTTTGTTTTAAATCAGACGACGACGATGACGATGACGATGACATTGTGTGGCAGCAGTACCGGCAAAACAGCCCGAGCACTGGCACCTGGTGTGCGAGTCCTGCTCCTGCTGCCACTTCTCGTCCTGATCCATTGTTACCCGGCACTAGACACCGTCATTGTGCTCGTCTTGCTTAGTCTTCCTGCCTGGCATGCCTACTTACTTATTGTTGCCAATCCTTGAATCTGAATATCTGCTGGTGTGTGTGTGTATGTATATGTATCTGTGCGTATGTGTGTGTGTGCTTGAACTGCCAAAAGTACTTCTCTGTTCTGCATTCTCGCTACGAAGTTTAATTAAAGTCGCGCTACAACTTTTGATATGTTCTTCGAGTTGTTCCTGCCGCGCTCTTCCGTTTCCGTTTCTTCCGCTGCTCTGCTTCTGACATTGTCACACAGTGGGTCTCGTATCTTAACTAACTAATAACTATAACTTTTATAATCACATATTATATTGAATCACAACTCAATTAGTAAGGAAACTTAAGAGCAGTCTCGAATTCCAGGCGAGCTATGAATATAAAGGCAGTACTATTAAATAATAATAATAAATATAAATATAAATACCAATAATAATAATGATAAAGCCTTTACATTTTTGCACTTTTACTTCAAACCCTTCTTAATAAATTATGCCAGCCCAAAGTTTGATCTTTTCCACTGTGCATTGTTGCAAGTTTTGCTGTTTGGGTTCATAGGAACTTACATACTTGTCTGAAATCTTTCTATGACAGTTTCCCTTGCACAGTTTTGTTAAGTTTGCTGTTGAATGTTTTAGTTTTCGTATCAACTTAGACCCACATGCATATAAATGACTGGCTTGTGTGTGTGCCTGAATGTCCTGACAGCAGACTGACAGACTCTAGCTCTGAATCAGGTATTAATAGCTATCATACGACTTAGCTTCAATTTTTCCAACTGTGGTGCCATTACTTTTCTAAGAAATAAACCCTCAGATTTATATTTTCCAGCCCAATAGACAGCCAATTGTGTCGGACACAAAAAGGCATATAATATTTATATAATATATTCATAATTCTATTATTATTGTTCGAAATATATTAAATGGCATTGTACTCGTATTAAATACACTTTCGCAGGGCATGAATATTCCCCGGTAAGGCAAGTTAGAAAGGGAATATTTATATTAGTTTTAAGTTCCTACTTTTCATTTAAATCATAAAAATAAATACATTATCACAAAACATAATATATGTAATATATTCCGATAAGGCATGTTAAAGTGAGAATCATTATCCTAGTTTTATATTCCTACTTTTCATTTATATCATAAAAATAAATATAATATCATAATATATGTAAAATATTCCCAGGTAAGGCCTGTAAAAGTGAGAATCCTTATTTTAGTTTTATATTCTTAATTTCCTCATTTATGTCATAGAAATCATATTTAATAGAGATAATAATATCAAGTAATTTTCTTATTTTTCAAAGCTAATCAAATTTGAGTTGCTGCATCATTTCCGTTTGAATTTTATGAGAGTTGGACAAAGCTGAAAATAAAAGTCAAGCTTAGATTTGCTTGAAGTGCGTAGTTCAGTTAAGGCATTTAGAAGTTGGTCTTAAGTTTCTTTCCTTCCGAGTATATGTATTTTGTGCAGGCAAGCGCACAAATTGACAGCATTATGAAAGGTCAGGTCAGAGCCCGGCGACCAAATTTATATATATTAGCCCAGCACGTAAGTAAAAAGGACATTCCATTGTGCCATAATGTCGGGCAGTTAGCAAGCACAAACACACACACACACACACACACACACACACATACACAGACAGACAGACAGACATACACAGATGCCAAAAGAAAGTCTGAGAGGGAGAGCATCGGTTATCCTTGCTCGTCCTCGATTCAAGCCACTGGCAATCGTGTGAGTGTCAAATGCCAGGCCATGGCCAGTCGTCCTGGCAACACATGCGACCGGGCGCGTCTCCAACTCCTCAGCACTCCCCTTAAATGCCAAATGCAAATTTTATTTATGAATATGATTTCTGGCAACAAACAATAGCGCCCAGCATTCGCCATATAATAAAAACCCAAAATTTCGGTTTGACAAACTCATACAAAATGGGTGGAGCAATCTCAGTCTGCCTGCTGGCGCCGGGTGTGGCTGCAGCTGTTAACCCTTGCACTGCCAGGACGACCCTCCTCCTGCGGCTGTGGGCCGCTCGAGTGCGTGCCAAAAATCTACCATCTAACATCTATGGATGACTTGTGCGCGTGTTATAATAATAAAATATGCTGCTGGCTGTTGGTTCTGTTAGCACACACAAACTTGTACATAGTCATGGCATGGCCCCGAGGCGCTCCTGACCGCATAGTGCAGGAAATCAAAAATTGAGGAAATGAAATTTGGTTATTAGTCAGCGCGGCACGTTGACAAAGACGAGGGGCGTCGCTGTCGGTGAAGGTGTATGTGTGTGTGTGTGTGTGTGTGTGGCAAACGATGTCTGTCGTGTCAGTCCTGCGAGTCCCGCTCCTGTCTGTCATTCCCACACCTCTCACTTGTCGGCACACACAATAATTATAAATCAAGGCAGGAACTCGAATAAAGTCTAGACAATGCCTGACAAAGCCAGCAGCAGCCACAGTGCAATGAATTGGCTGTGGAATGGAGGCTGTCGAACCACATTACAGCTGGGAAGCGCTTGGCCGGATGCCCAGGAATGACCACCATTAATGCACCCAGACACGAGCACTCATCCTCAAGCGTCCGGACACTGTGCAAACATTTTAAAAACCCATGCCAAATGTATCAAATGTAAATTTGAATAATAACCAGTTGATCAGGGGTTGAAAGTTGGCTGCGAATAAAACCCCATTCATTGTGCACGTTCTCAAACATAAATTCAACAAAGAACAAATTAAAGATACAGCTAGAAAATGTGATGCCAAAGATTATGCACCCCTGCGGACACATTAAATACAATTTTCTTGATTGATCGATATGCTAATTTGATTACAACCAAAAGCTATCAGGCACTGTAGTAAGTTGGACACAAAAGTCTCTTCTTGTTAAAAGCTGTTCAATTTTATGAAACTTAATTTGCTGTAGCATATATTTTATACAGTAATCCGAACATTGTACTTGCAAAAAAGAAGTTATATATTAAAGATTTAATTGTAGTATGATCCGCCCGATAAAACAAACTAAGCTGTAAAAAGCCACAAAAAAGATGCAGTTAAACGATTGTAAGCCCAACTGTTGGTTAAAAAACAGTTAGTAAAATGATTCATAAGGTCAGTTGTTGTATTCAAAGGCACCGTTAACTGTTAACCACAAAAACCGAAACGTATTCGCATTTCAATTGGCCTCCAACGCAAGCGCGCACAATTCTTGCAATGAACGCACAAATGTAGGCAACAGTTTTTTTCACCCCCACTGGCTTTCACATTTGACATTAAATAGCTGTTGAAATAAATCAGCATGGCATAAAAGCGCACACACTGTGGCAGAAATCAGCGACAGCAATAAAAACAACAAAAACAACAGAATCAGCAACACCATCAGCGAGGGGCCCACATAACCGGCCAAGTGGCGGCAGGGGCCAGGCAGAGGGCCGGGCAGGGCAGTGTGGTCTCATATCGCACGTGTAGCATCAGAGCAGAAGGACGACTCTCCATGCAATAAACAAATAAATATGTGAATTGGTGTTGCCGCTGCCGCTGTTTATTTTAAAAGAAATGCGGGCCATGATTTCCACCAACGTGGCACGTACACAAAAACTGTTTTGGGCATCATCTACATGCCAGACAGTTGGGCACTTGAAAGAGCCCGGCAGCAACAGCAGCAACAGCAGCAACAGCAGCAACAACAACAACTGAGCCAGCTCCTGTTGCTGTCAATTTTGGGCTCTTGCGTGCCAGCCCAGCCGCTGTTGATGCTGATGAGCCGCCTGGTGACTGCCGCTTGATGCACACGCGCACATAACTCGCCTCGAGTTGCCAGTTAGCTGCTCTTGTTGTTCTTGTTAGTTGGTTGGCTCATGTTACACACACTGTCGAGTGCAGCACCACCACCACCACCAACAGCCGCAGCAGCAGCTGCAGCGAGGGGGCAAGTGTAGCGAGCCACTTTATGAGACGATGTCAGGTTGGATGAAAATAAATTGATATAGAGTCAGGACTATTCCTTTCTATGGCAGCAGAAGGGACTTTAATTTACAGCAATGTTGTCTATTGACAACAAATTTTATTAAGTATTAATTAGAAGCAGAGACCGTAACGGTTATTATTATTTCTTACATTTATTTATTGCTCAAGAAATAAAACTTATTTTTTGAATTATTTTCTTTCCTTAAAAATGAAACTGACGTTGTATTTGTTTGGGTGTTCAATTTTTAATAAATGTTAATATTTCTTACATTTAAATACACTCACAAAAATAAATGTCGCCATACTTACATAATTTTTTCTGAATTTTATTAATATTTTCTTAAATTTAGAAATTTTTTACTAATTATAAATAATTTTAGCTTTTATCTGTATTTTCTGAATTCTATGGCATTTATTTTTCCGAGTGTACCTACTGCAATTGGCAGCAAATTGCTGGTAAACAGTTATCGTTTAGTTTTAACTCTATGATTAGTTTATAAATAATTTTATTTTTTTTGTTTACAATATTTATTTTACAGTTTAGAATTTAGCAACCCTTAAAACTATATTTTTACATTTTGCTGTTACTCAAAAAGTTAACTTACAATGAAGTGTATAAATAAATAAATTGATAACAAACTTGATGCATTTAAATTTATTATAGTAGTAAACAAATATAGATTATAAATATACCTATTAATAATATCAGGTTTATGATGATCATCATTAATAATATCTATACATATTCACATTTCACAGTCTATTAATTACCCCGCAAAAGCAGTAGATGCTTATACACAACATCTTTACCACAGTTTGGGATTCGAACCTTTAAGCTTCTCCTATCGTTTCGTAGATAGTTGTTGCATTATCAACAATTTTTCAAGTCTTTATAAATACACATTTAAGTTTCAAAGATATCATTTATTACTTAATAAAAACGTTTCAATTGAATAAAAGCATTTGATGTGCCTTATATAAAAAGTCATTATTTATGTACATATAACTAAACTTGTGCTATTATGGCGCATATCAAAGCAAACTTTTGAGCTCAGAGCTACTACGTGAAATCACTTAGCTATCAGCATTTCTACAGCCAAAGCCAAGTGCTATCTTATCGGATTCAATCTGCTATGGCCTGGCCTTGGCATCAGTCTCAGCCTCAGTCTCAGTTTTAGGCTCGATTCTTGGGCTGGTGAGCTATCCGCTTAGACTCGGGGCTAAGCCCGATTGCTTGGCTATTGGCGAGTGGAAAATTATTTTTATTTCATTTTATCGGCCCTTTTTTTCTGGCAGCCCGCTATTTATGCGTCTTTGATGCTGGCTCCTTATTTTGCACAGGTCCTTGCGGCTGCTTTGTTTGTGCTCGCCTTTTGCGCAACTTTTCGATTACTTCCATTCAATTTGCTTGTTTTGGGTTGCGTTTTCAACAAGTGGCTGCTGGTGGTCTTCTTGCTCCTGGTGGCCCCGGTAACCTTGACAATTTATAAAGAAAAGCATGAAAAATATGAACACAAAACAAACCATTACCGTCAACGAGCAAAATGTTCTCACTCCTCCCCGGCTATTTGAGGCTTCATCCTTAGCAGCTGTTAAAAACAAGTGTTCTGTTTATTGGTTTTCTTATTGGCTTTACTTACCCAGATATTTTGAATAGGTAATCGAATTTAATTGCTTCATGCTGATGTTCCCTCTCAATTCGAACAAATTATATACACCAAAGATGTGCATATAAATGATTTATACATTTGCTTTAGGCCATTTTCATTCCATTCATTCCGAGCCCTTGAATAATATATTTTGTTAATCTGCATAAAAACCAAGTCGATAAAACCAAGACCAGCTGCCTCAACATTCGTCTGTTTTTCCTTCTGTGTGTTATGATATTTTAAACCTGGGTGCAGGATATTATATATCTCAAGCAAGCTATATTTATTCAGTGCTATCGGTGTATAATAATATTGAAGCAAGTCGCATTTGGCCTAGGCGATATGCTGCCTTATCCCAAAACTAAACAACAGTTTTTGGGGGATTATGGCGGTAGGGTAGAGTCTAAAAATCAGAAGAAGCGAACAATAACTACGAAAAGAGTCTGACTATTGATAAACAAAGTAAGAATGTTTAAATTTAAAGAAACTGTGGAAAGGAACCATAATCTTCCAGAGTACACCTCAAATTATACAGACAAAAAGCTCAATGAACTATTTCTATTTTTATTCATTTAGCTACTGTTGAGATTTTAAAACGAATAGTTTCTGTTAAATGGCTTAGAATTTATTTGTAATCATCTTTACTTTATTATTTTGTATTAAATATTATTTAACCTTATATTTACTAATGTTTATACATCGCCTTGCTGTTGGTATTAATTGAATTAAAACGTTAATCTAATTAAGTAATTATTGTTCCTTGAATTAATGATTTTCTAAATCATTAATTTGAATATTCAACAGTTGCTAATATCGAGGTGGGACTCGAAGGGAAAGTGGCCTTTTTGATAGTCAAATGTTGGCATACTTTATTAAAGATCTATACAGCGTTGGAACTTCCGGGCTTTGAATTTGTGTTTGAATGTTTATGTAGGGACGGGACGTATAGTACAATTATTCCATGAAATATCTAGTATGTTCGTCGTCAAAATTCCTGGAAACACTGATATGAAAAGTATTGGAATATAGTGATATTTCGGATATAGCCAAGCTCCTCATCGGTGACTTTATTGTTAGAAATTTTTTGAGTGGTAGTCAGCTAGATTCATATTTGAGATATCTCCCCCGTTCTCCCGCAAATCGATAAAAACTGTTTTACAGTAACAATTTTCAAGATATAGCTGTAAGATTTGGCATGTACAATACTTTAGTCACTCTTAATCTACTGTTGAATTTTAAAGCTGATCAGATAATAAACACGGAAGTTATTCATGAAAGAAGATTCAGTGCTGCAGCGAGGGAGGAAAAAGAAGCACAGCCACCATTTAAAATGCCTCGCTTGCGCTGTCGCTTGCGCTGTGGCTCGTGTGTGCGTCCTTGTGTGTGTATGTGTAAGTTTACGAAGATGCGATCGGAAATTTTTGACCTGGGTACAGGGAGTTTTGTAGTCGGGTATACGCGACTATAGTATTCTTACTTGTTTTTATTTATTTATTAATATTTATAGTTTAACTATTAAAGTTTAAGCTAACGAGTGGTTTTATAGCGCTGGCTACTAAGGCCTTCGGCTATTTTGTATAACAGTGTTTAGTGTGTGATTAACAATAGAAGGAATATTACAATGAGGTGCTAATATATATCTTTAACCGTAGTGATGTGTATGTGTAAAGTAATATTAATAGTAGAACAAGGGTATATACAGTAGTGCTTATAGAGTAATATTATTCCTTAATAATATAGAGAATCATGTTCAAGGGTACAGGGTATCTACTAGCCAAGCAGACTCGATCTAACCACTTTAACTTGTTACTGTTCCATGTTCTCCGTTCCATCTGTACAGTTACATTTCGAATTTGGCTTAAATGTTGGTCGCGTGCTCTTTAAAAGCTGGCGGCACATTTTAATTGACTTTAGCCTTATTCTGTTTGGACGGAGTTTTATAGTTTGGAGTTACCGAATCTATGGCCAGTTTCATAAAATCTCATAAAACACCGTCAACGTTTGTGAGTCCAATTCACTTTCAAGTTGAAAATCTCATATGTATTTCCGCTGCATGTGTATTATGGTTTCAATGTTTCGCCTGAGTGCCGTTGCGGTTCGGATTCTGGATCTGGTTCGGTGCGGTTCAGTTCTGTGCAGTGCGGTTCAGCTCAAGGGCTGTCCATAATGGGGCTTCATTTGGCGGCTATAAACCAGTTGAAATAACCATGTGAAAAATAAAAATGTTGTCTGTTGATGTTGGTTAATTAAACGACTGTCGGGATATGCAGCGAGGGCGGCAACAGCAGATTGGAAACAGGACGCAGGACGCGCATTAATGCCAAACATAAATAACAGCGCGTTAATCACTTGCAACACCAGTCATAACAGTAATAATAATAATAATAATACTATAAATGATATGCGAATGCCATAACATGCAATAAAGCAACATGCAAGCCGAATGACATGAATACTCCTTATAAGGAGTGAATACAATAACAACAATTCTACTACAGTATAGTAGTAGAGGGGTTCCAATATAATTACAGAGCTGCTGTTGCGGTCAACAAATTTATAACGCACCAGAACAAGGCGATGCTTGGCTCGGCTAGTTTCGGACATGCTCTAAAATTGCTACGCCCAACACACACACACAGACACTCACACACACACACACACACACACAGGGCTGCTAAACATGCAAGCACTTGACCAAATGTTTCCGGCACACATGGCCACAGGTTGTCACAAAATTGCTGAGGTGCAGTGGCAAAAGCATTGCAGGCTAAACAAAAGGGCTCTAACCGGGCCTCGGACTTGCCACCTGACCCCGTGCATGGCATCGACAGCGGGACCCCACTCCCCTCCCCTAACCAACCTCTTCCGTATCCGATGTCGACAGCAGTCAGCTGTTTGATTTATGTGTGTGGCTGTTGCTGTTGTTGTTGCTGTTGTTGTTGCTGTTGCAGCACAAATTAAAAATGTTCAAATGTCTGGGGCCATAACTCAAATGTCAATGCATTTGTTTAATTTGAAATGTGCATGTGGCAGCACTTTTAGCTGTTATTGTTGCCATAGTTGTTGTAATTGCCCGGCATAAGCGATGCATTAAAACTTAATTAATGTAATTGTATGCGACCTAAGCAGCAGCAGCAGCAGCAGCAGCAGCAGCAACAACAGCAACATTAGTGGCATTAACTACAGCAACTGGAGAGCATTTCAAATGTCAAATTGCTGCAAAGTTGAGTTTAGTTTCAGATTTGTCACACAGCAAAAGACACTTACCAAGTTTGGTAAGTTGTGGGCCCTGAGTGGTTAGTTACCTATTATGAAAATGAGTTTCGCTTATGTTTTTAATGCCAAGTACGAGTATTTTGAAAATGTTGAAAATTATACAAATTGAAAGTTAGTTTTGTGTGTGTAGAGAAATTATTTTGGTTGTTAACTTAGGCTACTTCTATGATACTGAAAAGAAGCATTGTATGAATACTCATAGTGTAAGCAAAAACATATTATTAATACCAGAGAATGCACATTATTTGGGCCTTACCTGTACAATACACAATACAGTGCCAAAGAAAATTGCATTTGAAAATCAAGCGATAAATTGTGCTAAAGTGTTCTGCCTATGCGTATTTATAAGATCGATTCCAATGGATTTATAATTAGATTTTGAATACCTTACAGAAAACACTAATTTAATATATAAACCGGCCGATAGTCTATGCTATCCTTAGCAAGTTGACAGGCGAGTGTCGAAATTAACAACAAGAAAGGACGGCTATCTTCGGAGTGCTGAAGCTATATACCCAGCAGGAATTAAATTTTATACAAAGCTTAAGTTTTGTCTGATTGCTCCTATGATTTTGTGGTCATGTGGTCAGATTTTGATAAAATTATAGGAAACTATTTGAAGTATAATAAAACTATCATTTAGTTTGGATGAAATATTTGTATAAACAAAAAGTTTGATGTAGTGAATAGGGGTCTGATTTTGACCAAATTTGGTCAGATTGTATAAACTCTCTAGAGACTCGGCTAGGGAAAGTTTGGTAAGGATACATCAATAAACAAAAAAGTCTTTCATACAAAAACATAGTTGTCGATTGATCTTTCCTATGGCAGCTATATGTTATAGTGAGCCGATTCGACCGGTTCTGACATATGTACTGCCCGCAGCAATAAGAAGGGTCTGTGCCAAGTTTCATTACGATAGCTTCAAAACTGAGACTAGTTCGCATAGAAACATGCGGACAGATGGACGGACAGACAGACGGACATCGCTATATCGACTAGGATATTCATGCTATTTCAGAATATATACATTTTGTTGGATCAATGTCTTCAGTCCATTACACATTTCGAGACAAAATTATAATACCCTGCTAGGGTATAAAAGCTAATCACACCTGTTCCACCATCCACTGGTACTTTACTAAAGTGATTTTCCATAAATTTTCAGCTGTCGTTGCCTGAATTAAAATTTCCTGAGGGAATTCAATTCTTTATCAGCAATCCGCATAACCATCTCAAGAGTCAAAATGGAAATATTTAAGGAAAGTTTACTTTACCAAATATTGCTGAAACTAAGAGTATATATATTTATATATATTTATATTTATATTTATATGTAATACTCCCTGTACCAATTAAATGGGTAGAAAAGAAGTATGCAATCTGTGCAAATGTATGTAACTGGCAGAAGGAAACATCTGTGAACCTATAAAGTATATATATATATATTCTTGACCAGGAGTAATAGCCGCGTCGATTTGGCCATGTCCGTCTACCCGTCCATATAGATAAACCCATTGATCTCAGCAAGTGTACGAGCTAGAGACACCAAATTTGGAATGCAGGTTCGTGTATATAGGGTGCAATTCAAGGTTCAGATTTCACATATTCCCCCCACACCCCCGCTATTTAATAAAAACGTTTTACACCAACAATTTTAAAGATATAGCCTTGTGAGTTGGCATGTATAATACTTGAGTCACTCTTAATCTACTGTCCAAATTTCAAGTCAATCGGATAATAAACACTGAATTTATTCAAGAAACACGATTCAGTACTACAGAGAGGGGGAAGCAGCAGCGCAGTCACCACTTGAAATGCCTTGCTTGCACTGCAGAAGAGCACTGTCGCTTGTTTATGTGCGTATTTGCATTCTTCCTTTCTAATTAATTGATTACTTTATTTAAAATATATGTAAAAATGTTAGGTATTGCTTTTCAAACTTGTACGTCGTTTGCTGGTCTTACTTTTCGAAGACTGGAAGAAATATAGTTTTATCGTCTTGGCTTAAGACATTTACTACTTGGCTAAGTGCTGATGACTCGATGCACCCATGAGTAGCCATTGCAACTACATAAAACCGCACCTTGACGCAACTACCCCCAGCTAACCAACTTGGTTACTATAACTGCCGCGGGCCTTTCACCACAAGGGGGCAACGGGGGCGCCGGCATTGGCACCACATCAAACCGCCCAGCGAAGCCCCAGAGTGATGGCCAAGCGGGGGCAGCCTGTTGAGGAAGTTGCAGACATTGTCGGCGGCAACAATTAGATAAAGATCAACAGGCAGACAGTCAGTCAGGAAGTCAGGCAGTCGGAGGAGTAGCCCCTCCGCAGAGTGGAGACACACGAGACCGCAAACAAAAGGACACGCCCATTTAATTGCATAAAACATAACGCCACATGCGAAATGTGCAGTGCCAGGAGATGGGCGGCAATTGCTGGCGACATTTGGCATCAAAGGGCAGCCGAACTGCCCATCGTATCACTGCCCCCCACCCGCAAACCCTCCTTGCCGCTTATTTAACCACTTTTGCCCCACTGTCAATGCATACAATTATTTCCGCTCAGCGCAGTCCCAGCAATTCTAATTAAGGCAAAAGACATTTGGATTGACACGAGACAAGCAATGGGCTGTGTAAACGGAGCAGCCGCTGACCAACATCGCCGCTCCGTACTTCACTCCGGCAACCCCTTGCCCCTTGGCATTTAATGCCGTCGCAAATTGCATAGAATAAATTTTCATTAAGTGCGGAGCAAAGTCACAGTCTGAAGTCAATGTAAAGTGGCAGGACACACAACTGGCCGCGCCCGCTGGGTCAATGGCCCCGCACTTGCCATCGACTTGTCCATTTTCATAATTTTTAATTATTTTTAATTTAATTGTCGCGCCTCGCGTGCTCTTCGCAACCAACAACAACAACAACGAACTCTGACTCAACTCTGGACAGCGGATCACTTCCCGGCGGGGAGTGCAGCTATTAACAGCGTCTGCAATGAATGCGATGAATGTGTACGCAGTGTTTAATATATAAGCTAAGGAACTTAGCCATCACTATACGAACTTCAAATGCACAGAGCTTTGTACTTATTTATTTATTTATTTGATATTTCCTAGTGCTACAAGCTAAAGCTTATAAGTTAGCGCACTAAACATTATAATTATACAACAATTTTAGAAGTGAATTATACATTTGATCATTTGAGGTTTTACATTTGTAAATTTATACATATTATTAGGTAGAATTTATTGTTTGATTTATAATTATTATTAATTTATTAGGAATAGTTGTTTTGTTCTGCAGTTGAGCTTTATATTATGTTTTAAATTGCGTGACACCACTAATAGATTTTGAAGAATAAGGAAGTTGATGCCAGATGCGAACAGCATGAAAAATTTCCTTGCAGAATGTAAAGTGTTATATCTCTTACATACAAGAATGATTGTCCTAGTGGACCTAGCAAATCTATGTTCTTTACAGCGATAAGAGGGTTCTTTAGAATACAATATCTTATATAGTAAGATTAATACTCAAGAATTCATTCAAATCATTGATTAACTCATTCATCGATAAGATTTAACTTATAAAATCTATGTTCTTTATAGCGATAAGAGGGTTCTTTAGAATACAATATTTTATATAGAGAGATTAATATTCAAGAATTCATTCAACTTATACATCGATAAGATTTAACTTATATAGTTCTTAAATAAGACTTAGTTGGGTACCAAACAGAGAAGTGGTTAGTTATTTTTTCATTTGATTAATAATAACCAATGTCTATGGAACTACTGGTTAATTTATATCAAGCTAAGTATGTAAACTTACATATGTTTATTTAATATTACAACAATGGGAAAAAACGAGTAAATTATAGAAAGAAGTTTATAATTTACATTTTATTTTCACTGTTAGATATTATTATTATAATTGTAACTTTAAGTATGTTAAGCTAGTTCTAGAATAACCAGAAAGTCTCTGTACATTGGTTTAATAATAAATAAATAAATAAAGTTTTCAAAATTAAAAAGTGTCAAATGTAGAGATGAGTAATTGTTATCAAAACCAAGTAACATAACAGACCAATTCCAAAATAACAGCTCTGCTCGAATGGACATTAACATTGAACATTAACAGTACTAAAGCGCATATCCATAACAGACCATGTTGAGCATAACAGCTGAAGTCAGTTACATTAACATTTTCTGCTAACAATTCCAAATCGCATATGCAACTATGTACATAACAGATCATTTTGAGCATAACAGCTGAAAAGAGTTGCAATAACATTTACCATTACCAGGTCCTTTTGAGCATAACAGCTGCAATGAGTTCGCTTTGAATGAGAGTTTACATTTGTTTGTTTTTTAATTAATAAATACCTTTACTATGTATGCCGGTAACTTAACTTTTTCTAAGCTATACAAAACTTTTAAACAAGTTTTAATTAAATTTCAGGGAACTTACGCGTAACACTGTAATTTTCCAACGCGTATACAACAAACGTTTGAACGGTCTTGCTGGTAAAGAAACCTTTAAAGCTAATTTGCAAGCTGCTCATAAGTTATAATAGAGTTATAAAAGAATTGAAAACTATTTAATACTTTCAAGTATATAAAATGAAGTATTTATAATTATTGTATGCTCCAAATATATCTTCTTATGTGCATATAGCACAATCAAATCAATATACCCTTTTCAAATATGATGTGCGTAATTCTTAAGAACTTGCGACAGCGTGAAAAATGTGTCTATAAACATTTAATGCTCTCGTTTCAATAATTTAAGTTTTCTAAGAATTGTTTTAAAAATTTTTCATGGTCGTTGCTGGCCCTTACCCCGCTGCTGCCCCTGCTGGCTGCGCTGCGTGTCCACTGCCTACAAAACATAAACACAAAATTTTAATTACTTGAAATGTGCGGGCGCACTTAGAGAACATTTTGCGGGGTCAGCTGGGTTCCGATAGGGAGTCAGACTGTCAGGTGCCCAGTATACAGTATACAGTTGCCAGTTGCCAGTAGCCGCAGTCAGCAGGGCGCTGGTTCAAAGTTATTTACCCCCAAAAATGTTATGTAATTACGAAAGTTTTTGGCGTTCAGCTCTGAATATAAACGCTGGTCGTTGTCAACGTTATGGCAAAAATGTTATCATCATCAACAGGAGCAGCACTGCCAAACCTCAAGCCCCAACTATGTTGGTTGGGCTGCTGGAGAGGGTGGGGGGCAAACGGGGTCGGCCAGGGGATGCCAACTTATTGTCGCCGCTCAAGTAATTCACACAGCAGGTGCTCGCAGTTAGCTGCGGTTCCCATCGTCCAACTCCAACAAAAATAATTATCACTCTTGATTATCTTTTGTAGAAATTTGTGTGCACGCGACCCACTACCAATTTTGCTATCCTGTGGACGACACCCCCCACCCACGCCCTCGCCCACGCCCAACAACGCAGCATGGCAGGATCGTAAAAGTAATTGTTGTGTTTTTGTCAAAAACCTTTTGGAGCGCTTTAAATGGGAGACAAGCGCCCGCGGGGGGTCGCTGGTAAAACTGCCAACGAACTATGCTAACTGTTTAATGTTGTTACCGGGCGGCTCTGTGGGCGTCAGCCCAGGCTCTGATGTTTGCCAGCAAATTGCTTCAAATGCTTACAATATAATATACCTTTTAATGCTATTAATGGCTAAGAGACTGTGTTTTTCGGGCTTAGACTGTATTGAGACTGGCTTGGTTATTTTGGGTTAGATGCCTGCTAATTGCTTTATATGCTTGCAACATTATTTGGTGTTAAGTGTTTGAAATTGATGTCAGCCTGTGTCTTTCACCTTGGTTAATACTTATGGCCCCTTAAAGATAATATGGTTTGACTAGAATACAGCGTTAACTGAGCTTATAAAATTCACTCCAAGGCAATAATGTGCATAACTTTAGACGAAATTGTAGAAACAGTTGATGTAACTATATGAAACATTCTGGAATATTTGATACATCGATATGTCTTTTAAGATTATCTTTATATTTATGTCAAGAATGTGTTTAGAAACTGGGAAAATACGTATAGGAATACTATATATTAGTAACTGTTCTGCTTTAACAAGCCAGTTAAACGATCTTCAAAGACAAAATATTCAAAAGGAGGAAGAAAGCATAACTCATATCTCAGGAGACAAGCATTATCCCTCCCTAGACAGTGGCCTGCAATTTCCCAGCTATTTGCATCTGTAAATGTGCAAATTGTCGAGTGGAATTTTAGAAATTCCATAAATGGCTGAGGCCAAAAACTTTTAGATGACATTTGGGCCCCTTGGCAAGCGGTCTATACGCTTGCCCAGCTACTTGTAGATACACACTTTGTTATACTCTGTGCGCTAAAGGGAAAAAGGAGTATATTGGCTTTGTCCTTATGTTATTCAATATTATTAATATACACTATACGTCCATAAATGAACCTATAGCAACCAAATTGGCACATATATCAGATCAAATATCAAGATTTATTTGCCACTCCCATGAAAGAGCCATATTTTCAAAGATAGAGCATTAAATTGTGTATAATACCCAGGTTTAAAGTGATTAATCTTTAACAATCATCTGCTATTTGTATTATTTCTTTGAGTGTTGGTTAATATTAATATGTTCTAGTTTATATGATGCCAATATAATACTTTTGGCCTTCGCGAGCTGCTCATAGCTTCCAACCTGGCTCTGAGATTTCCACAAAGGGACTCCCGAAGATCCCCTTAAAAGATTTGAGCAACAAATAGTCATATCTCCTCCACTTTTAGAGCTTCGGTCAACAAATTTAATATAAGGTCTTCTAATCACGTCCATGAAAGATGAGACCAAACTAATGCTTGCCACGCCCACCCCTGCCCCCGAAACAGAGTATACCACAGTCGAAAGACTTCAACTGCATTTTCTCACTCGATTTTGCCACTGCCACATTTTGTGTTAACAACGCGAGTTGTGCATTTCCGCTGGATAAAACTTTTACTTTTGTTTATTTGTCGCTCATTTCAGTTGATGTTGTTGATGTTGATGGTGATGTTTTTTCATCATTTGCAGCTCGGACTGGTCTGGTCTGTACTGGGCTGGGCTGGGTCTTCGTTTTGGTCTTGGTCTCGGCTTTTTGTGTTATCTGCAGTCGTTGTCCGACTTGTGTCTGCCTTTAAATGAAAGCTAATTAAGTTTTATATTTCAACAGTTTGTGTTTCTGTATACTCAGTGAATACTTTTTGCCCGCACTTTAACTGACTTTTGTACTTCTCCCTCTCTCTCTATCTCTCTCCCTCTCTCTTTCTCTCTCTCTGTCTAGTGGTCCCAGTTGTTGGGGCCTCCTTCGGTCATTACAAGTTGATTAACTCATAAACATTTACTGACAACTGACGTCTGACAAGTGGCAACTTTGTTAGCGCCGTCCAACAGCCAACTGATTTTTATATTTTAACTTAACTTCTCTTGATTTCTTTATTACTTATTTAATGCGAGCTTCGTTTTTTTTTGTTTTTTTCTTCATTTTGCCCAGCAAAAAAATGCTGAAATAAATTTGCGTTTTCCGGAATTTGTACGCATTCCCCGCAGCCTTTGGCCCCCGTATGGCGAAAGTGCACAGCGTACTTTCTTCTTTCGCATTTCGAAATTTCATTTCAAAGAGTTTTTCGTATTTCGTTTTTTGCTTTTCCTCTCGCACATTTTTTACGCCGCTTTAAATTTACGGCAAATTTTTTTTTTTTTTTTTTGCTCTGTCATTTGCGCTTTTCATTAATTTGGCGCAATTTTATCCTCCCATCGTGCGAACTTATTTATTTATTTTTGTTTATTTTTTTCCCTGTTTTATATTTTTTCCAGCTAGGTACATTTTGGTCAAAGTAATGTTGATTGTTTGCTCGGCTGACTTTGATTACGAAATTGTTCAAAATAAATACAATTACGCTCAGCGGCAGATTGCTTAAGCTGGCACTAAGCAGACTTTTTAATTGACTTTTTTAATGCCCTGTAGAAAAAATAAAACCAAGGGGTATAATATGTCTATCATAGATGGGGATAACTTTACTGAAAACTTTGTTAACCAATATAAATCAGGCTAAAAATAGGTGAAGAAAATATTAACCAAATATTTCATATTTAATTAAGGAAAACAAACCTTTTCCCGAAGGGAAAAAGAGTATATTGGGCTTGCGAAATGTCCGTCTATCCGTATAAACGCAATTTTTTTCCACACCCTTGAAGCTGGAGCAACAAAACTTGATACACATGTTGGTGTATACCCTCAATTTAATGACTAATGTTGACCCCTGGATAAATCTGCATCAACAAATTTTTGACACCCCCACCCCCTCCCCCACAAATGAGAAAAATGTATATCTCCCACACCTTTACAGGTAGAGTTATAAAATTTGGCATAAAGACTAATGTTGACCCCCTGGATAAATCTGCATCAAAAAATGTTTGACCCCCTAACCCCCTCTCCCACAAATGAGCAAAATCTATATCTTCCACACCTGTACAGGTAGAGTTATCAAATTTGGCATAAAGACTAATGTTGACCCCCTGGATAAATCTGCATCAAAAAATGTTTGACCCCCTAACCCCTCTCCCACAAATGAGCAAAATCTATATCTTCCACACCTGTACAGGTAGAGCTATCAAATTTGGCATACAGACTGCTGTCGGATACGTTCGACTGCAACGTTCTTACCTGTTACCAATAATCTAGTTCAAACAGGGCATTCCGCAGCCGAGCATTCAAGTGTCCATTTTTCCTTTCTAAGCAACTGCGAGCCCTTTTGGACAGATGTGATACGCTATTCAAACCTTCTGGAAAAAAGGTAAGCAAGTTTTGGGTTCTCAGAGTTAATTAGAATGTGACCTGTTGATTTAAAGATGGTTTCGCAAATGAGGGGACAATCTTGAGCAATTATTATTTATATTGCATGTAACTGCAATTAAGAAGAGAATTTAAGATATT
The DNA here is from genome assembly GCA_035043065.1 of Hirtodrosophila confusa. NCBI lineage: Eukaryota > Metazoa > Arthropoda > Insecta > Diptera > Drosophilidae > Hirtodrosophila > Hirtodrosophila confusa. The sequence goes on along the minus strand of JAWNNI010000138.1, from coordinate 172,754 downwards.
TTAATTTTACCTATCCAAAACTAATTGATAATCACAGGAAATAAATTAGAAATGCGACTTAATCAGCTGATGAAATTTGTTAAATAAAAGTTAGTAAATATAATGTGCTAATCAAAATAATTAATTATATTGACCCAAATAACATATTGACTCAGCAAAATGTTTATAATAGTCTCTATTTGATGTTATTTACCAAAGATTAGAGTTATGAAATGTGTGCCAATCACTCAATGTAATTTTTGTAGTCTGCAAACATGTCAATATGAAATTTTAATCTATTTATAATGTATGCAATTATGAATGCATAACATTGAAATATGCTGCGTTATTATATGCAAATTTAGATTATTATCAATATCGCTATACTCGTATTTTCAGCATTTTTCATCATCAAATTCAACATTCTCATTCCAATTTGGCTGTCATTTGTGTACATTCATTCATTCATTCGATTGCTATTAGTTTTGCTTCCAACATTTTTTTGTGTGGCACATTTCTTGGCTGCCTCCACCGCCCTCCGATATCCTGGCATCCTTCCTAAAGGCATCCGCTCCCCGTACCGTTGTCAATTTGATATGCCCCACTGCAATTTCCGTAAATTGCGCGTAAATCGTTTCAAATTTTCACTTGTCTACGTTTGATTTTGAAGCATTATACACACATATATATATATATATATATACTATACACACACACATAATTCAGCAAACATTTTTTCCATTACAATTTTGTTTGAGAGCCGGGGTAAAACTGTATGCCAAATAAATCAATAAAAAATTATGCTATACTTATAATGTATAGAAAACGAGGCAAAGGCAAAAGTAAACGAATCCGAAGCCGCAGCGAAATGAAAAACAAACTGCCCGCCACTTTTGTCCTGCCGGATTCTCTGGCATTTTGCAAAGGACAAGGACGAAGGGCGTGAAGACGAAGGACGTAGACCTTGCCTGCGAAATTTTAAACGGCATCTAAAGCCTGCAAATATGAAACTTATGGCAATAATATTGATGTCGTCTTTGACTCACAGAACCCCGCCCCCGCCACCGCTCCCCCACATACTCCTCTCCCACCACTCCACCTCGACGCCCACTCCCAGTTCAGTTCTGATGCGATATCAAAAGACGCCCGCAGCATGAAAACGATAGACGAAGAGCGTAAAGGATGAGGGTCCTGGATTGGCAGAAGGGCAGGCGGCGGGGCCGCAACGAATTGCGATAAAGATAAATAAGCAGCGATATACTTGATGATGTCCTTGTTGCTCTTGTCGCGCTCACGGCTGTCGAAGGACTTGTTGTTATTATTATGCCCGTTCGTGTTGTTGTCCTTGCCGCTGTTTCTTTTGCTGGTATTCGCTCTGCGTTTAGGGTTTCCCCTATTGTATTATTTAAATTTGATTTTATTTCATGAAAATTGAGTTTCGTTTGCGGGCGCGTACACAATTTTTTCCTTGTTCTGCTGTGTATTGTCCTTTTTTGTCGCTCTTTATCTCGCGAGGCGCGGCATTTCTTGTTATCGTTTATTTTTAATGCAGCCGAAAGTTCGTAAACAAATTATAATATTGAACTTGTCATAGATAGGCGCCCTATTGCTTCTGTGTGTGTGTGTTTGTTCTCTCTCTCCTGTGGTGTGTATCTGTTTATTTGCTGTTTTGACTGGGACACCTAATGCGCTCGGCGCTTTGAGGTAGGTCCTAAGTATCCTAAGCGGATGATGTGGGTCAAGTCAGCCAGGACATGATTGTGCGGCAAGCAAGTTGTTTTTGACCGTATTGATGGCATGTCGCCAATTACGACTGAAAAGTGGAGTATGTCTCTATATTGACTGCTCAGACTCCTTTCATGGAGCTAAGAAGTATATTTAGGAAGACTGCAAGCCGCATCGTCTCGACTTCGGAATACCAACTTATTTGATACTCCCTGCCGATTTTGAAATCAAAGCAGTTCTCTGAAAGCTCCGACTAAAACTCGGTATTGGAAATTTTAGAGAAGAACAATTAAGAATGCTCTATTCCAGCACGCAACTTTCTGTACCCAGGTCTAAAATTTGCAAACACATCTTCGTACACTTACACATGCACACAAATATTTCATTTTATTCATTTTATTCACAGTAAAATAATTATGTGTATTTGTGTGTGTCCTAATATTAATTACAATAAGGAGTTCAGACTTCATAGCCTTTTATGCCTAGGTATAAAAATAGTTTTTTTTAATCAAAAATTATAGCCATTAAAAATATTAAAGTGTTGGGAAAAAATTGTTTACAAAACCCATGAAGTATGTTGCTTAAAAACTTAAAGTGTGTCTGCTATAACATTAATGTGTGAATATGTTGAATATATATACCTATTTCTAAAATTAAAGTGTAAACGATCGAGAATCTATGCACTACTACTCAATATTAGCTTGTTGATGAAGATCGATAGTAGAGTGGTGCCAGGGTAGATTATGAACCATCTTTCAAATTTTATTTTGCCTGATTTGCAATCTTTTCAGATGACATTTTCTCAATATTTGCCCAAATATGAGCCTCATATCACTGCTTGAAAAATGGATCGAAAAAGGTAAAATTTATTGGCTCTGCTGAGTCATAAGTCCTATTTATTAAAGGATATAGACTACGCACGAGTATATTAAGTTTATTATTAGTAACGCCTATGTGGTCTTGAAAGGTTAATTTTTAAATATCTCACGCTTTTCTCCCAATGGACCTCAAATTGATTTAACTCAATATACCTATTGCGCTTCCTGGTAAGGTAAATGGCCTGGGTTTTATCAGGGTTGACTAGGACGGACAGACAGACGGACGGACATGGCCGTATAATGCCAGTGTCTTTTGATACTGATAAAGAATATATATACCTTAGAGGGTGGGAGATGTCTTCCTCTGCCTGTTACACAGATTTAATACCCCCTTTTTCCCGTTTTATGGATTATTGAGGAACTTATATAGTATCTTGACCGATGCCTAATATATAGACAACATGTTTGCATCAATTTTAAGCCTGTTTAAATTCCTTTCAACAATTTTGCTCACAGCTCAGGTTAACTTTTAAGGTACACACGAGTATATTGAAAGTTTCAACTATGTCTAAATTCTTTACTTGAGTTTTTACAAGTCTTAAAATGTCTTAACACTGAGTATTTTGAGCCCTTCCTTGAATGCGCCACAGAAGGCAATTCAATATGTATTTAAATACTTGAGTCCTTGCTAATAATCAACTTGCAGCAGACATTCTAATCCCCAGCAACAAAATAAATTGCAACAGTCAAGGAAAAGCTGAAGGACATTTAAAATCCAAGTCATTCAATGGCGTCAAATGCATTTTCAACTAAGCTCTGATTGCAACTTTTTTCCTCAGCTGGCCAGCAATTTCTATAACCAAGAATTTGAAATGTGCATTGCATTTGGGGATTATAACTAGTTTCTTTTGCCTAAATACTGCCACTCAAGAAATTGTGAAATGAAAAGCAAAACAAGAATCCTGCCAGGCCAGCAAATTAATTGCAATATCAGCTCAAAAAACATTTTCACATTTTGTGCATCGATTTGATACGATTTTTGTAAATCTAAATAGAAGCAAAATGCATTACTCAGACAATTTTTACGTTGACTTGGCAAATTTGTATTGCCAGCTTAGTTGAAATTCTCTCATTCAAATGAGATTTGCAGTACGTCACTTTTAAAGGACCTTAGTATAGACACATGCATTTCTTGATTGCCTTGTCTGGTTCAGTACTCCAAAGGCGCAGAACATAACAATTAAAAAGCAAACATTTTCGCTTTCAACACAGACCAACTGACTGCAACAGAGGTAAAAGCAACAACAAACACAACAACAACAATAGCTCAGAATGTCATTACTCTGTCGCCGACTTCAGGCTGCAGCCTCGTCCTTGTACCCAGATGACTTTGCAATGCACTTTGACAATGGCAACGCCCCTCGGCATTTTCAGAATTTTTGGTTAGCGCTTCCATATCCAAATTGGCTTACCACGCATAAACAGACTCTAGACTGAAAGCCGGAGACTGAAGACTGTGGGACCCCCAAGATTACATTGCTGTTCGCTGACTACACTTGAGAGGAGAGCTCAAGTTGCTGTGATTATCGTGCAATTTCGCTGGCTGGCAATGACAATAGCTTCAGCCTGCTCCTGCCGGCTCCTGTCGACTCCTGTCGAGGCATTTGACGTTACGTGTTGAGGCGTCGCCTTGCCGTGATTATCACTGCCTTACGCTTCAATGCATCACATTTTTTTCCTGTATATATGTATATATTCTTAACCTGCGTCTGACTTGACTGCAGGTAGACAACCCCAAACAATGACAGCGACCACGACTGCGTCTTTGCCTTCGTCCTTTGTGTGCGCGCTTCTTAACCTTGTCCTGTGCGCTTGTGTCTGTGCATTTTATTTGAATGCCTCACAGTTGCACTCCGCGTTCCCCTGGCCCTCAGTCTTGCCATAACCAATCCCCTTAACTGGGCTACGTGTGTCTCGCTCACTTTGCTTAATTAACGCGTTCACACAGACACGCACAAAGGTCGCCTAGTCGGGACTTTGACTCTTTGCCTTTGCCAATCATTGCCCCCCTGCCCTCCCGCACACCCGCTTGAGAGAGATGACAATGCCAATAGAGACCGCATCGCATCTGTCGCATCACGTCTCGCCTTTTTGGTTCTCAGACATCGAAGGCATCCCATATTAGGGCCACGTTTGTTTAAACATTGCCTCAGCAGTTTGCGGGGTTTCCACAATGATTTTTCATTGAGTCTTGTCGTCTGTTTACCTTTTGCTCTCGTTCATAATTTCGTTTGCATGTTAATTACCATGATTATTGTGTTGCAGTCGTACGAATTTGGGCACCCTACAATGCTAATACACCTGGGAAAAACCGACCTAAAACCATCCAGAGGCTGTGTGACACATTATTTTGTACGGTGAGGGTGTCCGTGGATTTCTAAAGAGACTGGAGAAAGGCAAGTGATTGAGCAAATATTATGCGGAGAGCAGTACGTAAAGAAGCTCAAGAGTACAGTCGGTAAACAGTATTGAGAGAAACAATAGCTTGGATACAAATGCTTACTAGGTTTCCAACATAGAAAACATTAGCATTTATTTACAATCGTTTGTTTAAATTAGGGACCGTATCGGCTATCAGAAATATTTGTATATAAAATTTACTTTTAAAGCATTATTTCTTGAATCTATTTATTGCTCAAGTAATAAAACTCATATTTGGTAATTACCTTTTCCCTAAAAATAAGACTTACGTTGTGAATATATTTTTTTGCTCAGAAATCAAAATTATGTCTAATAACGATTTTTCTGATTCTTATATTTTGCTTAATATAAAATTTATTTCTTGGGTTTTAAGTTTTTTTTTTTAAATAAATCTCAAGTCTGTATTGAATAAATACTGCATTATTATTATGTATTTTTTTTAAAGTATATACATATGGTATTCAGCAGTGCAAAAATATCAGCATTTTTTGAGAATTCTGAAGGACATTTTACTTTAGTATCTTATTAGTATTTTTCAGAATACAAAAATACCAAAAATATACCGAATAATACCAAACATTGTCAATGAGTAGTCAAAAACACCGAAAATACCACAGTCTTTTTCTAAATGTCTGAAATACCAAAATAAATACCAAAAAAATAACGAAAAAATACCAAAATCAGTATTTTTCAGATGTCAAGAAATACAAAAATAGATACCAAAACTCAACCTCAATCTGTATTTTTTTTTGGTTTTTAATGACTTCTGGAAAAACACTTACTTTGGGATATTTCGATATTTCGTATTGTTTAGATTTTTGTTTGGCATTTTTCGTATTCTGAAAATACTAATAAGTTACTGACAAATACAAAAATCGATGCAGAAATGAATAGTCCTGGCAACAAGAATGCTCAGGGTGTAGTCCTTTTTCATGTACAATTGTCTCTCATTATGATTTCTTCCTATTACAAATTTGTAAATAATCAATATTTCCGGTCCCTGGATTAAGTTAGTCCATTAATAAACTATAATTACCTCCGCTTAATTTCCTTCAATCATAACAATTCCTGTATCTTAAATTTCATTCCCTGTAAATTGCAGCTCATTGCATAGATATTATACCAAAGCAACGGGCTCGGTTTTCATTTACTCTCAATTAAAAGTTAATCAACGCTTGCACATATCAATGGCCAACAACCTCCTCCTCTCTGCCCTACAGTCTCTTTTCCATCCTTTCTTATAAGCCAAAATATACTTATAAGACAAACAAACAAAAACAATAAGACAACAACAGAAAAACAATAAAAAATGAAAACTGCTTTGGCAACAATTACGCTGCCGCTACTCCTACTCCCCCTTCCCGCCCACACGTACCACTCAACCCCAACATTTCGCTTTATGCGTTTTCTATTTTCCACCGCCAATTTGGTCTAACAAACAAACAAACACACAAACTCACACAAAAAATGGGAAAACAGCGAAAACAACAAACTTAACAAGTAGTTTTTAATAAGCTGCCAAACTGCGCTAACCTGCCACATCCGCAACTCCCCGCACTTGCCACCCCCCTCTGCCAGCCAGCCAGCTAGGTATCCCAATCCCAATCCGTTGCCGTTGCCGTTGCCGTTGACTTTGGCTGGCTTCTGTTGATTTTTCCACTAGCCACTGAGAGTTTCCCTGAGAGATGTTGAGAGAATCTGTTGATTTTTGAACAATTTTCCGCGCTGTTTTTCCACCTTATTGAAAAAATATCTAATTGATGCGCTGAAATGCAATAAACGGATTTTTCTTTTTCATTGCAGCTAAGCGAACATTTTGCTTCACATTCATTGCGCAATACTCTTAGCTGGCTATTATGAAAGATTTAAATTTCCAATTTTCGCGGTCTGTAATCTGTAATTCAAACTGTTGAATTGGGGTTTATGGCTAGCTTTAATTGATAACGCATTGCAACAAATTCTTCAAAAAGAATTTCTCAAATTTTCAACGTTTCACAAAAATGTTAATTACGTAGTAGTAATATTTAATTATAGCAATAGCATTACAAACATTTTTGTTTGCGGCTTTTAATTATTCTAAAAATATATATATCAAATTACAGGGCCAAAGAATGAAACAGAAATCAAAATTTTATATGTTAAATATTTAAGACAAAATTTTGTTATTAGCATTTTTTAGAATAGGCAAATAACGAATCAATAAATTAATTTCATTTGCAAAATTAGGTAGTGTATAAAAATTATTCATATTTGTATACTATGTTCCCGAAGGGAAAATAGTATATTGGGTTTGCGTAATGTCCGTCTGGCCGTCTGTCCGTCTGTCCGTATGAACGCAATTTTTTTGCCTTTATCTTTGAGCTATAGCAACCAAACTTGGTACACCTGTTGGTGTATACCGTCAATTTATGAAGTGTCGAGATCGACCACCCACCACCACCCCCTCCCTCGCAATTTGGGGAAAACCTGTATCTTCCTCATTTTTAAAGATATAGTCACCAAATTTGGCAAACAGACTAATGTTGAAATTCCCGACAGATCTGCATCAAAAAAATTTGACATCCCCACCCCCACCCCCACAAATCGGCATATGATATCCCCAAAACACGTTTTTCAAGGGGTATATCTCCTACAGTTTCAAAGTTAGAGTTACCTAATTTGGCATACTTACTAATGTTGACCCCCTGGACAAATCTGCATCAAAAATTTTTGGACACCTCAACCCCCTCCCCCGCAAAGGAGCAAAATCTATATCTCTCACACCTGTGCAGTTTTTTTCGCGTCTCTTTCTGAACACACAAATAACCAAATTATATAGGACTGGGAACATAGTATTCTGCAGTCGGGTGCGTCCGACTGCAACGTTCTTACTTGTCATAGAATGTTTTATTGTCTTTTCATGAAATTATATTTTTTTTAACATCATCAAACTAGTTGCCGAGGTTTCTACATTTACCTAAAGGCTCAGCAAAAAGAGTTCGAAAAATATTTCTGTATTTTTTTTCAAATTCAGCGATCGGTTTTACATAAAGACAGTTTGTCAGATGTTCGGAATATGCGCTTAGATAGTTTTATTGTACTCTGTACTCATAAAAATGGCTTAAAAGATCATTAAGTTAGAAATCTTTTTCTCATACTCAGATAAAGGCAATTTTGAAAAACTTATTAGCAAGGATTTTATTTATGAAATCATTTGAATACAGTCCATCAAAATATATAATTAATTAAGGGAACTTAGACATTGGTAAAGGTTATCTTCTATTTGAGCACTTCCAGCTGGAGCATTCTATTTTGCTGTTAGTTTGTATTTATTTATAAATATTTTAGCAATTTATAACATTTACTTAATATTTACTAAGAGGAGCAGGCGCAGTTTTTGCTTTTGAATTACTACACAATGTTTATATTTGCCGAGCTATTTAAGCTCTGAGAATTTCAAATAAACTGCTTGAAGCTGTTTACAATTCAGCTGTTTGCACAATAAAATATTTAGTAATTTAAAGGCATAAACTTATAAATAAAATTGTCGAAAAATTGATTTTCTACTTTTAAGGTATAAAATGTTGCAATACAATTATTAATTCACTTTGGAACTATTTAATAAAGTCCATAATCTATTTTTAGTAAGACTCGTATATATTCTGTTTGATGTTATTTGTGCGTGCCCTTCAATTAATTTCATTTTGTGTATCATTCGTATTTTTTACTCGTTTTAATTAATATTGTTTCAGCAGCTCACATTTACCCGCCGGAACAACAACAACAACAACAGCAGCAGCTGGTAACAAGGTTTGTTTTGCATCCTGCATTTTCCAAGGATGGGCAGCAGTAAAAACACAACTTGCAACTACATGCACATGCAGAAGATTTGCAGATTGCAACTCATAAAAAGAGAACAAAAAAAAAAGAAAAACCAATGAGAAGAAAACACACAGAAAAGCGCAAAGTGAAACGGGTTACGCTGTTGAAAATTATCCCTGGGTCAAAATGCAATAAACACACACGCGGCCAGACCGACTCATGAAAAAACCAACAACTAACGGCTGTGCAACAAAATGAATCCTAAACGGAAATGTCGATATAAGCATTGCGACTACGGAGGCAACATCAGCAAACAGGAGACGACAGCGACAGTTAGCAGCGACACAGTCGCACAGTTTTCCAGTTTACACATATGGCCAAAAGGTTCACTGACCATACACTTAGGGATGGGAGCGTGCGATGTGAGCAATTGAAATATCTGGGAATACATTCATAGTTTCAGAAGTGAGCCGCATGGCCCTGTTCCGAATTCCACTTTCGATTTGATTCCACAGAATCATGGAAAGCATTCTTTTACGTTCATCTGAAGTTGTTGACCTAGTCCCCGTTATATATTTAATGGTCAAATTGGAAGGAACTTACTGCTACAAGTTTTGTATATCTTTAATGGAAGTTAGGTTCGGTTAAGTTAGGTTAGGTTTGATTAGAAGAGCTTTAAGTCTGTCAGCTGTGATTTGGGGGATTTACATATATTGGAATACCATTGTATATCAACAGTATTAGTGGTTTTCTTTCAGAAGTAGATATGACATAAGTTCGAGATGAAAGGCGATGCCGCTAAGCTTAGAGTTTCTATTATTAAGAACCGAAAACGTATATTCATTCATTAAAGATATAAAATGATTGCTTTGTTGCCAATAGTCACGCGCACACCGCCAGAAACTCTAGTTCCAGTAGCAACTAACGCGTTGGAGTCCAAAAAACCACCATATTGACCAACTGAGTGCAGTATGCAGTGAACAGGCATTTGCTGGTGGTGCGGGTCGGGGTTTTGTCGGTTTTTTGGGGGGCTTCCCACTCGTTTTGTTTTTAGCCAAAGTGCGAGCGAACTGTGTTGACAAACGCCAATGGTTAGCATGTGTGTGTGTGTGTGTGTGTGTTGGCAATTCAAAATGGCATGCACTTCACTAAAAACTGCGCATTTCCGGTCAAAATGACGACGACGACGACGCGACTGCTGACATCGCCAGCCGCATGTTTGTGTGCCCCTCTCTTTCTCTAGCTCACTGTCCCTCTTACTCTTTTAACCCTGTGTGGCTGGGGCTTTCCCAGTTGGCATGTGTGTGTGTATGTGTGTTGGGAAACTTTTTTACAGCTTTAATAGTTCCACTTGGCAGTTTTGCGTCCCAAAAGTTTTTCGCCAGCGCTGCGCCAAAGTGCGTCATAAATGTGTATAATAAAATATTTACTTTTCTTTTATAGAACATTAGCTTAGAAGGGCGCGTGCCATAAATTAGCAAAGCCAACTCAACTGAACAAAAATTTTACAAAAATACAAAACACAAATATAAATAGAAATATAACAGGGATATTCAATTCATTTTCAATTTGAAGTTCTATCAAATTTCCAGCCACATCAAGCAGACAAAAGCAACAACTGACAATTTCCGTGCCCTGCATTTTTCTTATTTTCAGCAGCTTTTCTTTTATGCCATATATTTTTTGCTGCAGCCCTTCGTTCAGTATTGTGCAATTGTTTACTTTGTTTAACAGATTTACAGATTTCTATTTGGCAACCACAAAAAAGAAATTGTCCTGCTATTTATGGGGTCTATTTAAGAGAACAGTTTCCCCAGTTTTCCTCCCAAAAAACTTGCGAGTTGGGTTTGACATGCGTCTGCCTGTCTGCTGCTTTGGATTACTCCGACCCTTCAACTGCATGTCAGCAACAGTACCTGCCCCCCTCTTCACGTACAGCCCCAACCGAGCACCCAAAACAGAAAAAAAAAACAAAAATGAGAGTAACCCTGAAAATTTGCTCGTCAACTGGGCTTAGTTGTGGGTTTATTGGGCTAAGGTAAGGCTAGGGTTGTCGTAGGGGGGGAAAAGAGTTTGCTGTTCTTGTGGGGGAGTTCTTAATGCGTAGTTGTCGCTTCCAGACTCGTTGGGGTCGATGCTTGATCCAAGTCCAGCTAAAGGGTTCGACTGCCTGATTCGCCCTTCGAGCGCAGCTATAATTGGCTGTTGCCAATGTTAATACCTGCTCGGATATATTGTTAAAGGCAAAATGATGACGGGCTTAGAAAGTTTAAGTAGCCCAAGGCAAATGTAAAAAAATATTGTTAATTGGTCATGTTCTCGAATGTAGCCGTCAGTTTTGAGCAATGAAGTGTTTAAATATTGTGGCATGTGCAACAAAGGTATCTTAAAGGTTTTCGAATAAAGATGCTTAGGAATGGTCTCAAAAAGCCATCCTTTCTACTTCCCTTTTCACTACACACTTTATGATCATGCAAATCCTAAAAGTACCAACCCCAAGTTTGGCCAATTGATTCAACACAGCTCCTTAATATCCTTTATTGCAAACTTTGCTTTCTCGCCTCATTTTGCTCCTAGTTTTACTTAGCTGCATCCTCTTAGCAAGTTTGAGCAGCTTCTTGGCTTCGGCAAGTTTGTGAATCCTTTGGAGTATGCTTAGCCTCAGCTAAAACCATTTTCTTTCCTGTTGGCAACTTGAATTACTTTAACTTTTGCATACTTTTGCAATATTTACTCGTTTTAACAAATGCCTCTGCTGTTTTTGTGCCGCACTTAAGGCCTATCTCTCGCTTAATTTGCCCATCAAAATATCTACAATGCATTGGCCAACTTTGCCAACCCTCATTGGTGACTATTCGCAACTATCTTGGCCCATACTTGTCTCGCCATTCGCATATGCCCCCTCCATTGGCCTTTCATGTCCTTTCGCCCTACTTGCCTGCCAAATTTGCTATACTGACTAGAGTCATGGGCTTACTACAGGAACCCTTCCTGTTTTTTATTTCATTTACTTAGAAACTTGCATTCAATATGCCTTTATGGCCTAGACTTTAATTTTCAAGCGGCAACTTCAAGAGGCAAACTTCCTTAAATTGCACTCAGCGACCAGAAACAGTAGTCGACTATCTTTAAAGGAGATATTTTTTCATACCCTTGCACAGGGTATTATAATTTTGTCACGAAATGTGTAACGCATTGAAGAAGACGTTTCCGACCTCACAAAGTATATAGTATATTCTTGATTTCCATCAATCGCAGAGGTTTCAATGCTATCATAATGAAACTTACCACAGATCCATCTTTTTGCTGCATGCAGTATATATGTCAAATCGGGCCGGATCGGACCACTACAACATATAGCTTCCATAGGAATGACCGGTCAACAACTATTTTGTTTCTGAAGATATCCTCACCAAACTCAATCAAACCTAGTCTCTGGAGAGTTTTTACAATCTGACCAAAATTTGGTCACAATTATACCACTATATCATTTAGCTGTCATAGGAACATTCGGATGAAAAGTGAGATTTGTATAAAAAACTTTTTCTCTATCCAAATATTACTTGTTATATTTTATATATTTTCCTATAATTTTATCAAAATCTGACCACATTATTATAGGGCTTCTATTGGAACAATCAGACGAAAATTGAGTTTCCTCAAGGGTATATAGCTTCGGCTTTCTTGTAATTTTTTTAGTTATGTGTAATATAAAGAAGTGCAAGTTTACTTTCCCTCTTTTATGTTTTTTGCAAAATTCACCCTTTATAGTATTTGCTCCCTCATTTGCTTATGAATTTAAGTTTTCGCTGCCATTAGGTATATTAAGTCGCCTGCTCATCAGAACATCTTGTAACCCCTTATATAATTCCAGTCTGCTTAACCATATGTCCTACTGGCTTGGCAACAGTCGTTACTCACGGCTTACATATTTCATATACGCAGAGGGGGAGAGGGGAAGAGAAGAGCCATCAATGCAGCACTTGTAGCCACTTTTACTAGCCAAGTTACTGGCAGCCTTTCGCCATTGGCCGTTGCATTAACTCAAACTGTTCGTGGGCATAAACATCCATACTAAAACACATGCACAGAAGCTGCTCCGGATCGCTGCCCTTGGTTCCGTCATCCAACCGAGTTCCGACTCCCAAATCCCGGTCCCTGGTTCCTCCCCGGCTTTCCACACATATGCGCTGCGGCACTTTGGCAAGTTTTAGCTTCATTGCGTTGACGATTTTTGATAGCTTCATTGACTTTATTGCCAGATTGCCGGCTGCACACTCTCAGTTTTGTAGAGCGAACGATGACGATGGTACAAGTACAATGAATTATTTTCATATTTTCTTCAGACAGGCAGCAGCTACGAGGGCAGTTCAATAGAAAATTGATTCAATCAAGCTCTTAAGGTTTGGCGCCTAATGTGACCGCATTAACTTTCACATAGTGAGGCTTACCATCTACTTGCCGTTAACTTCTTTTAAATTTAAAATTACTTATTATGACGCAGTCGTTCACTGAGGTTACTCGCTGATCGGGACATCATCAGCTGAGAAATCACCTTAGTAATCTGAGAATTGTCAACCTAACCAAAATCCTTGAGTAGATCGAACTGATGAATGAGCTTTACGCTCAGAAAGTAGAACATTTGTTCCCCAGACTGATCTGTATCTTCAGATCTCAACAGGCCAGATTTTGTTTATTTAAATCGCCGTTCTTATATATTATATTTAAAAAATAATTTAATAATAAATTATTGAAACATATTTAAGCTACAGTAAGCAGGGAAAGTTAAGCATAAGAGATGTAGTGCTTATGCGTAATAGTATGTGGTGCTATATTCTCCTTGTGGGAAAATCTGAAGGGTGGAGGCGTCTTAGTCTAATTCTTATTTCTTAGAGCTTGGGTGGGAAGAAAGTCGTTCATTGTAACGGCTCGAATGTAGATCAACTTAATCTCCGATCCTGATCACAATAGACTTTATGAGTGACAGCACACAGACGCCCTATGAATCAAGCTTAACATTGTACTTCAAACTTATCCAATACAAATTAAGCATAAGTCACCCTGAGCTTCTTAGTAAAGGAGGCTTCAGGAGTGGACAGTTCCAAGGAATGAAGCCTGTTCGAATTCGAATGAATAATGTCTTTAGATAAATGTCGGTCTAGACTCTAGAGAAAATAGTAGAAGTTTCTGTTTCTACTCAGTTTTAGGTCATAATTCATTAGCCAAGGCGATTATTTTATATTTTTGTTTATTTATTTCATTTATTACGTGTTCCTCTGCATTGGGAAAACTTCATACGAACAATTATTAAAGCTAAAACATAGGCCGTAAGCTAAGTTTATTTACAGTTTTTGTCAGCTTAAGTATACTATTTATGTTAATATGATGGTGTAGTTCTTGTGGGCTGCAATGTATTGGGCCTGCAGTTCTGTGAGTTGACCCGTGACTAGCCATCTGACTAACCCAAACGAGCCACTACTGGCCCACGGGTCAACCCGTCTAAATGTAAAATCCTATCCCATTTTTACACACGATGTCATTCGGGCTGATGTGTCGGCCCGGCGTTGCATCAGCATGGATCAGTCTATGGACTGACCCGCGTGGACTAGTCTATGGGTTGACCCACGCGGACTAGTCTATGGGTTGACCCACGCGGACTAGTCTATGTGTTGACCCATAGGGGGTGTATAAAATGGTAACTGTATTGGAATTATTTTTTATTTATTTTGGTTGTGGATGTAAATATATGTTGAGTGTCGGGTGTCTTATGGGTAAGATGAAGGGATATTTTCTATTATAAATAAAGTTATAAATAAAATGTTAGGAATATCTGTATTTACTCGATTTTAAGTTCATTCTTCATTAAATTAAGCAGTTCTGACCTTGAATTTGATTCACTTTCTAGGACAATAGGAAAAGGATGTATCCTAAGAACAGGCACTTTATAAACCAACCTCGTGGCTTTGATGCACACTCTCACTTACATCTTTCTTACTCCAACTATTCGGGGGCTCTTTGTCATTGTCAATCGTAAAATTCCAGTAGCAGCACAAAAGACGAGCTACAAATAATAAGCACAAACAAAGATTTCGATATCAAGTAAATAAGATGACAACAACAAGGAAAACTCTTGAGCCGTTTGTACTTCACAACATCAGCGTCATCGTCATTGCCAGGCGTATGGGGGGGTGGGTTTTCAATGAGGGGCTGTGCGGGGTGCGGGGCTGTTAGCCAAGTTAGTCCAAGTGAGTGAAAAATGTAACAACAAGTGTTGAGTGTGTGTGTGTGTGATCTTATATTCATATTTATTGAATTTACGCTTGACAGCCCCGAGAGCAGTTCAAAGGGGGAAACACATTCAGTTGTTGTTGTTGTTGTTTTTGTCAGGTCTTCTTCAGTTTTCACTTAAGGGTGGCACATAGCAGCAGCTACATATGTGAGTATGTGTGTGCTGTGTGCTATGTGTGTGTGTGTGTGTGCGTGTGCAAGGGACTTAGTGGATATTTATGCGGCTTGCAATACACGACGCTCAGCGCCCAAGATTCGACGCTCGTCGTGCGCCTTTTGCCTTTTTTCATAAATATTAAAACAGCTGACAACATCAGCGGACTAAAGTCAAAAGTCGTGCTCAGGCATTTGAGCTGTGCGGGGCGCGGCGGGGCGGGGGCAGGGGCACTGCTGCATTGCACTGCACTCAGTTGCATGCCACTTGCGTTGTAAGAAAAGAAAAAAACAACCATCCCCAAAGCTCATTTATTTACTACCCTGGCACATTACTGACATTTTATTTGAAATTTAGTTTCAAGCAACTTTGGCGAAAATATTAACACCTCAATAAGCTTATATATTATTTATAACAATTTTATTTTTATTTACATTATATTACACTTCCTCTCGACTTACAACAGGTTGCATGTTTGATTGTTGTTTGAGAGCAAGCATGCTTGGGGTTGCATAGCCGGTTTGTGTCTTCGCTAAGCGCACTTATACACAACTTATAAGAGATATTATGTTGCATTTAAGACAAACGAAATGAGAAATGCATTATAAGACGTGTTCATACATGGCTGTGTGGCATATAAGCCACGCTTTCTGAATTCTGTCTTCTATTTATACATATACACAACTTATACTTTTTACAAACAACCAGCTTATTCACATTAAAATTAAATATTAAAGGAAATAAATAAATATAAATTTTAATATTAGATAATAAGTATAAATTTACAAATGTAAAATATAAAATGAAATGAAAAATTTTTTGCATAAGTATAGGGACTTAGTAAATAATATAAATTCAAATAGAATGGATTTAATTAATATTTTATTCTTTTGTTGTTGGTAACATCTCAATATTAACTAAAAGTACATAATTCTGTATAAGACGCTTAGAATACTTATACTAAGAATATTCTTGTTTACATTCAACTCGTATACCTGTTTTTCCCGCCCTTTTACAATGTATACGTATAAGCTATTCGCAATGGGATGCCAGTATAAGTACTGTATAAGCAGACCAATATGTGAATAGACTTGTTTACACTAACTAGCATATAACTGTTTTGTCAGCTACTTTCACGCTGGCAGTAAAAGGATACTTATAAGACGTATACAAGCGCAGTATAAGATGAGTGTTGCCTTCAACTAAATCCAATAAATAGCGTATGAGAGTTTTGTCTGCTGCTTATAAAACGTATATGTATTAGTTCTCCGTAACAAGATACGAATATTAGTTCCGTGTATAGGACTAATCTTGTTTACAACCAAAACATATAACTGGCATATTAGAGTACATCCACCATGCCACTTATACAACGCATACGTATAAGATATCAGTAACAACTCTGTATAAGGCATTTAGATGACCAATGTTTACAACCAAAACGCATAAAAGGCGTATAAGGCTTGTTTAAGTTATCCGTAACAAGATACTAATATAAATTATGTATAAGATGTTTAGAAGACCACTCTTGTTTACAACCAAATCGTATAAGTAGCATATTAGAGTTCATCTGCCACTTATACATCTACTACGTATGTATAAGGTTTCCAAGTTATCAGTATAAGCTGTGTATAAGGCATTTAGATGACCAATGTTTACAACCAAAACGTATAAGAAGCGTATAAGGCTGTATAAGTACGTATATGTTCTCCGTAACAATATAACAATATAAGCTATGTATAAGATGTTTAGAAGCCCAATCTTGTTTACAGCCAAATCGTATAAGTAGCTCATGAAGGTTTGTATAAGTACGTATAAGTGCTCCGTAACAATATAACAATATAAGCTATGTATAAGATGTTTAAAAGAAGTATTTAGAACTACTCTTGGCTACAAACAAAACGTATTATTAGTAGATTATAACAGTTCTGTCTGCCACTGACACACAAGTTGCCCCTGACAAGTTGAATGCAACATTTTGTTTACTTGTGATTAGTTTTATCACCCTTTTGGTTCGCAGTTTCTATTTACACTTGTTGGGCTTAGAAACCGCTTCAAGCCAATCAAATGTAAACAAAACATCACAAACAACTCTTTATTGCAACTTATACGTACTTGTATGTTATAAAATAAATAAAATCTTGAATGTGATCTAGATATACTAAACTTATATTATTCACTTATATTAGATACTTTAATAGTTGATAACATTTAAAAACAAGAAACAACGTCCTATCTTCAGCGTGCTGAGACTATATACCCTTGCAGCAATGTTTTTTATACAAAAACTCAATTCTCGTCTGATTGTTCCTATGGGAGCTATATAATAATGTTGTTCAATTTTGATCAAATTATAGGAAACAATATAAAATTAAATAAAACTGTCAATTGTTGAGCTTTGATGTAATATTTGTATAAGCAACCAAGTTTTTCATACAAAAACTCATTTTTCGACCGATAGCTTTTTTGGAAGCTAATTTGACCAAATCTGTAAAGATTGTAAAGACTCTGGACTCTAGACTCTCTTTGGGTGAATTTGTTAAGGTTATATTTATAAACAACAAAGTTGTTCTAACAAAAACATAATTTTCGACCGATCGTTCCTTTGGCAGCTATATGTTATAGTGGTTTGATCCGGCCAGTTTCGACATATGTACTGCCTGCAGCAAAAATAAGCATCTGTCACAGGTTTCATCACGATAGTTCAAGAACTCAGGGACTAGTTTGCATATAAGCAGACGGACAGACGGAAATCGCTATATCGATTCGGCCCTTGATGCTGGTCAAGAATATATATACTTAGTGGGGCAAGAAATGTCTTTGTGACAAAATTATAATATCCTCTGCAAGGGTGAAACCAGCTAGATCTTGGGATCTAAGATTTGAATAACTAAGATTATTGTTAAATGTTATGAAAATAGCAGCTATAAAAGATTTTCTCATACTAGTCACTCTTCTACGCATAAGCCTGAATAAGAGTTCAGTGTATGCGTTGCTTAAGCGAAGACCCTTCACCATACTATGTAACCTCAAACATGTTGCAAGTCCAAGAGCACTCAAACTCACACCTGTTGTACGTCAAACATCATGCAACCAAGCAACCAGTTTTTGATTTATGAAGCACAAGTTAATATTTTTATCCAAAAAATTAAATTAAATGGGATGAGTATCTTTAATTTTAATGCAGGCTACATCTTTTAAACTCTATTTCTATAACAAAATGCGGAAATGTGTTTATGATAAGTTATTCCCGATCTTTTTCAACAGCAAAGTCTGCCCCTCTATCAAAATTTGACTGTCGTAATTCACGCCCTTCTAAAAATCTCAGCTCATATTTACAATATTTAGCCACAACTTTGGGAAACTTTAAGGCATACCTACAATTTATCATGTCCTCTATATATTTTTTTAAACTAATCTATATGTTTGCTCTTCAAACTTTAGGTACAGAGTATCTCTCTGTCAATTCTCCTATTTTCCACAATTTAATTGTAGATTTAATCTTATTGGTTTCAAAGTTAGTTATAGCTATTTATATATTTCTCTCAACCATTCTTCAGCTATTTTAACTTGTTTTACGAACTCATTTTACTTTTTAGCCCTATCCCACCCTGGATCCAAAGTCTCAACCGAATCACAAACTGATTACCTTTCTCCACATACAATGTACCATATGAAAAACCAGCCATAATTTTGTATAGAGTACATTTTTTCCAGCAAATTAATCACCCGCAGCGTTCAAACACACACAGATACACATGGACACACACACAAAGTATCCCAAAATTGCAGCCACGGAGCGTAGAATAAATTCCGAGTTTCTGACGCTGCTAGCAACCACGAAATACTATATACACACGGAATCAAACTCAGAATCAGAATAATGCCAAAGGCAAATAAACAGGGGCTGGACACACGGAACAGAGGGTTGCGGGGGCAATAACTCCTCTCGACACGCAGTAAAATTTACTGAACGTCGATTGTTGTTGCATTTTTGCTGCACTTGAAACTTTTAACCTGCCCGCAGAGCGCTTGGCTGCCCCTTTCCCAATTTACAAAAAAAAAACCCAAAAAAAGAAAACTATAACAGCCACGGCGAGAAATGGGAAATGGAAACGAATGGGAATCAGAAGGGGGATGAGAATGTGAATGAGAGAGGGGCAGCTGTTGCATTTGCTTCCGATTTGAACGCCGTGACCACCCGCAACTTTTTTAACCCGCAGCGCGTCAATGAAGGTTTCTATACGAGGGCAGTACGAGCAATAGAAGCTAGCAAATAAATAAGTAGTAATATATAGAGGAAGGAAAGTACTCACTCCTTTGCAGTTCTTCTCCCGAGAGCTTTTACGAGTATGAGTAATAGAAGCTTGCAAGTAAATAAGTAGTAACATATTGAAGAAGGAAAACACTCACTGCCTTGTAATATTATATATTGTGGAAGGAAAGTACTCACTCCCTTGCAGTACTCCTCCCGAGAGTCTAAATATTTCCTTCTTTAATAAAGGTCTCTGCCCGAAGGTAGTACGCGCAATAGCTATCAAGTTAATAGTAATATTGTATATTGAGGAAGGAAAGTACACACTCCCTTGCAGTTCTTCTTCCGAGAGCTTTTCGACTTTTTCTTCCTTAGGTTATTTTAAGTTCCGGTTCGCCAAGTTTTGTTCCATAGTTGGGCCTGAATTAAGCATTGGTAATATCATATAACATCTTTTAAGCAGTTTGCTTCACTCTAAACCAAATGGTGGACTATCTAAAATTAAGAATGTTGTTTATGCATACCTCGGATATATCCGATCAATTGTTAAAGTAAATATTGCCCAGGAATGAAACCGCCTCCTACTAAGGCGACATCCTTAATAGTTTACTTCGTGTGTATAGTTGTTTGACTTGCTGAAGTTTGAGCTACTGAAGCCATTTCTCGAAAGACAATACTCTTTCTTCCACAATCCAATAGTTTGTCTGTATTTAGTTCGTCTTTCCTAAAGAATTTAACTCACCTTCGCCTTCTTTTTCTGCCCCAACAACTCGATATAATATACATTAAATTTATATAAAGTATAATATACTTTTACTCGAAAGTAGAGGTCATTATTCAGCGCCTATTTGTGTTTGAGTGCCCCGACATTCTGTCACCCCAACTGAACTCGCAGTTCTTCGATTGCCTCACTTAACTTGATATTTTGGGCCACGTTCTTAGCCGCCCTCGTCTATGTCATTCGCTCTGAATAACCCTAACCTCCAACCCTCGCGAACCGCTCAACTCGTCAACTGTTCATCTAATTCTCATTCGCCCTGCAGGGTCCACACTGTTTGTAACTGACGACTTCAGCCCGTAGCCTTAAGCAGAGCCCAACTGTCAGTTGTCTTAGCCCCGGCCCGTATCGACCCAGGCAACGACCTGCCGCAATTCGGGCTAATTGAAATGTCTGTCAACGCGCATTGATCGCTACAACTAAATGCAAATCAATCAGCGAAAGTTTCTATTAACTTTTCAGCAATTTGTGGACGCTTCCCCCGTGCCGACGCTTCCCACATTCCCCTGGCTGAAGTGTTGCCAACTTTGCGACGAATAATTAAAAACCAACAGACAATTAAACATGAATTATGTATTAATAACTTCTTGCGCTGCAATTGGGCAAAATAAAGAGGGGGACAAAAACTGGAATAGACGCAGCTGATGGCCAAGTTGGCTTTATAAACTGTGATTCTGGCAAGCCGGTAGCTGGATGTGGATCCGGAGATGGGCAAAATTTATGCGCTGCACAGCAACAAAAGCAGCGGCAAAAATTATCAAACAAACAAAACATTGAAACGCTTCCCACGCGTTCAACAATGGTGAGAGAATTTTTTAATGCTTTCCATTGGTAACACAACAATCAAATGGGGTTTTTGGGGGCTCTTGTGGCCAAAGTCTTTTGCCACATGCAACAGCAGGTCGACAGCGCGACGTACAATGGCCAAAAGTAATGTAGCTCGAGCTTAAATATATGACTTACAACTACGAAAGTATCATCTTTTATTAGTCAAACATTATAACAGCTTTGAAAGCTCATGAAAGCCTGAATTGATTAAGTGCAAGCTGCCTTACAGCTAAGGGCTGCGATTAAACACTATTTTCCTCCTGCTTTAACTTGTTTTGGGTCAGTTTCCTGTCAAAAGCACTTAAAAGATAAGATTAATTCAGTGCAAATCTTGAAGCTCGCTTTGTGATTAAACTCTTGCAGCATGAAGCACATTAAAGCTTCGATTGATTCAGTTTTAAGCTTTGCTTCAAGTTTAGCAAACCAGATCATTTTGAGCTGTTATTAAAAATTAAATTAAATCTATATACTATTAATAGGCAAACATGATTCTTATGGTCCCTTTTACACCTTTTATGTTGCACCATTATTGTTCATTTATATATCATTCGTAAGGTATTATAATAGTCTCTTTCATCATCTCTATCGTTTAAATACTTCGCCGATATGACGTGTTAAAGGTGGCATTAACACAATGAAACATAATACACACAGACTTGGCTTACTACATTTTGAAAAAAGTTTTATTTTATTTAAAAATTGTATATAGCTTTTTAGATTTTGTTTCATTATTATTTCTTACATATTTTGATTTATTGTATCAATTAAATAATATTAAGCTACAGATTTCATTTGACTCTATTCTCCTCCAACTTTAATTTGTTGTGGGACCTTTGTTGCCACCAAATCCTTTAAGTTTTATGGGATTACAATACTAAACGTATGGTCAGACAGACTAAATATTTGGAGCAAAATCAAGTATCAGTTAACCGTAACTTAAGTTGAAAGTACATGAAATCTACACTTAATTCATAATTTAATTTAATAAATTTTATTTTAATGTATAAATTTATAATTTATAAATTAAAAATTTATAATTTTATACTTTATAAATATATAATTTAAAAATATATAATGTATAAATTTATAATTTATTAATTAAAAATTTATAATTTTTATACTTTATAAATATATAATTTAAAAATATATAATGTATAAATTTATAATTTATTAATTAAAAATTTATAATTTTTATACTTTATAAATATATAATTTAAAAATATATAATGTATAAATTTATAATTTATTAATTAAAAATTTATAATTTTTATACTTTATAAATATATAATTTAAAAATATATAAATACACTACGATTCATGTTGCTCAAAAAAAATATTTATTTATTTATTTATTTTAATAAATTTTAATTCAATGCATAAATATATAATTTATAATTTAAAAATGTATGATTTTTATTATTTATAAATATATAATTTAAAAATATATAAGCTACGATTTATGTTGCTCAATAAAAATATTTATTTATATATTTATTTTAATAAATTTTATTTATTTAATTAATGATAACTTCTAGTTAAAACTATGAGTTAACATTGAATTTTTGCCATGGCCGCCAGGGCCTTCAGCAGGAGTTACATTATAATGGTTATTAAAAATTTATTTTTATGTATAAATATACAATTTATAATTTAAAAATTTATTCATAGGGTCGAATCGGTCGAAACTTGCGCATTTGTATTGTTCTTCTATATTTAATATTTATAATTCTGTTTATTGAGTTTTAAGTGTTTAGCGCCCATTGTGCACCGTTTTGGGGCAGAGCTCAGCACGCGTGGGAGTCACGTTGCACTTGCTGAGTGCATGTGTGTGTGTGTGTGTGTGTGTGTGCTTGAGTTTTTCCTTTTGTGACGCCATTTTCATAAGCAGCCGGGGCAACATTTTGTCTCTGGCCCCGTTGTCTATTCGCTGTTGCGCTTTTTTTTTGTGTTTTGTGTAGTGTCGTTGCGGCGTCTAAATAAGTTTTTCCGTTTCTTGTTTGCATATTTTAAAGCAACCCGTTTGGCTCTCCGTCCGTCCGTCCGTCCGTCCGTCCATTCATTTATTTATTTTGTTTTTATTGCATTGTATTTTCATTTGGCTTTGGCTTTGGCTTTGGGGTTTACTTTTAATTAAATGCATAAACCAAAAAAGGCCCGTTGCCTCTTAAATGTTATATTACAAATGATTTTTGTAAAACAAACAGGCAAAAGTGTTACATTTGTGCGGGGTGGCTGCGGGTTGGGTGGGGCTGCATTCGAATGAAAGACAAATTACAGGGAGAAAGCCGATGGGCTGTGGAAAACTGTGCTGCATATGGAAAAGCGAACAGCAACAACAACCACATCGCATTATGAATTGTTTTTAATTGCATTGAATTCGCCGGCGGTGTACAATTTCCAAGCGACGCTTGTGAAACAAAAAACCGGGCCAGCAACAACAACAAGCAAAAAAATTACAAAATTAAAATACACCAAATAACCCAACACTTGATAGTAAATGGAAATCTTAAGTACCAAAAAAAAAACATGAAAAAATTAACAAACAAAAATTGCAGGCTGGTAACGATGATTAAAAACTTTTTGAGACAGTTGACGTTGCACAAAATACTCAAAACCAAAAAATAAAAATATAAAAAAAACCGAGCAAGCAACAACAAAATTAGGTTAGTAGTGGGGCGCCAGTTGTGGAGTGGTTTCGAGTGGTTGGGTGGTGACTGCTTATACGGTCACATGTGCAATTTGATTAAAACTTTGCGGCCCAACCAAAATCAAGTAAGAATCGTCTGAGCCAAACTGATAGGATAACAAATACCCTGGAGCATCGCAAATCACAAACGGTGCTCCCTCAAACACATCGTTCGTTATGATTGTTATGAAATTTTGAAGGATAACAAAATGGGATATATTTAGTAAGCATACCTCTACCGGGGATAATTCTTATAAAAACTAAGTATATAGCCTCTAAATTGTGATCATATTTCATCTTCATTTTACTTCAATTGAGCAGAGCAAAGAAAATAATGTAAATTCCAAATAAATCTAGAATCATTGACGATACAAAGAAATCCGCCAAGAAATCAGTTCAGTTTTAAGAAATTTATAGCACTTGAAAATAGTACAGAGAGAACATATGCTTTAAGAAGGAAGCTTTACAATTTTAATTCATTTCATTTCATTTTAGCCAAGAAACCGAACTATGTACCTCAGAATCAGTTTATAACAAGTAAGAAGTTGCAGTCGGACGTACCCGACAGCAGATGTATGTCAAATTTTATGACTCTACCTGTACAGGTGTGGGAGATATAGATTTTGCTCATTTGCGGTGGGGGATCAACATTTTTTGGGCGATCACGACACTTCATTAATTAAGGGTATACACCAAAAAAAAAAAAATTGCGTTCATACGGACAGACGGACATTTCGTAAACCCAATATACTCTTTTCCCTTCAGGAACAGAGTATAACAAGAGATGAAAATTTGATAAGAGAAAATGTTTGCAGTCATCGATAATTTACAGCACTGATAGAAGAGTCTCTCCTGACTGTTAAATCATGCGAACAGGGCAAGGAGTGGAAAGAGGTGATGTTATCATGCAAAGAGACGCATTAACTATGCAAGGATAACAAATTGTGTGTGTATAGTAGGAAAGTAGAAATGGATATTAAGCAATAGAGTATAGTTTAACTTTCCCAGTGTTTGTAACGTACAATATTTGTAAATTCGAAACACGAGAAGTTTCATAGCATGCAGCACTTAAGAGATATGAACGTGGTTGCTGTCTCTGCTGTCAGTGTGGCAACGCCACATAAAGCTTGTTTAGAGCTGCCAGACCTGTCAATAAATTACGTAAATTTAAATGCCGTAAATATTATGAATCACAACAAACCTATAACACAGTTATAATTAATAGCATTTCAAAGTGAAATACCGCGTTTAAGAACTCATATAATTTGTATTTTGGTGATTACATCATGCTACCGACCTTTTGGGACTTACTACATTTATGTAATTCTTGTAAAAGAAATCAGTAAGCGCACAAAATTGGCGAATGTAAAATACAACATTTTAAAATGTGCACAGAAACAGACATTACAAAATCTACCATAAAGTCTCAAGGACCCTTAATCACTTAGGTCATAAATAATGGTAAACTTTTTGTAAATAAACATGGCGGCCATGGTGTGAGCCAGCCAGAGAGCCACTTATAATGGTTGAAAAGTGAAAGAGAGAGAGAGAAAGCGCTCGATTGCTTTGCGTGTGGGAGAGCTCTGGAATGCGCGCGCTTTTTTGTTAGGGCAACAACAACAAGGTGTGTTATGAACAGGAAGCTTTTTGTAAAATTGCCCAACGTCGGGCGCAATTACTGTGCGACTGGCAATCGGTGCGGCAACAACAGCAAAAACGCCGAGCCGCAAATGCAAAACACAGACGAACGATTACAAACGCAAATAACGGTTCAATTGTCGTTGACTGGGGGGGTTAGCTAGGAGCGAGGAGCGCCGCCTCCAGCGTCGGCACCGACGCCAGGGCTGGCATACAACGTTGCTCGTCAGTCGGCTCTTTGCATTTTAGGAGCAGCGCCATGTAGCTTCTCCCATTCATTCAGCTGCAAAAGTTCATTCAGTGTGTGAGTGTTGATGAGGTTAGTTGTAAAAACGCCATTGTGTCGGTAAAAATCAAGAAGCGCTAAGTAATCTAAACGGTTAAATATTCCAAGTGCTGTGTTTTCTAACATCTTCAAGAACATCTAGAGAAGAAACGCTGTGGAAAAGGATTGCAGATCCGTAGCGCAGTTGTGTGCATTCATTAACGCTAAATTGCGTTGCATACTTCTAGGCTGGCCGCGAAAATCATTACGAACATGTTGGTAAGTTGAGAAGCATGAAAGTATGCAATAGATTTATACATTCCATCCGTTTAACAAATACCGTTATACGGGAAATTGAGAAAATGCATATGACCAAGAATATTATCATATAGATATGAATTAGAAAAGTTCTTTAATAAAACCAAAATAAGAGAAATTTTAATGATTAAATGTGAAATCTTTTCTTGAAAGCAATTAAAAAATTTTCCAACAAATGATTTATTGATTTTTCCGCACTGCGTTTGTGTGTGTGTGTGTGTGAGCGTATTGTCTGTCTGTGTGCGTATATTTTTCGGTATGCACTTTTTCCAGAGAAACACCCCACCACCAGCAAGAACAACAACAAAAGCAACAGCAGCAACTATTATCGGGATCCAAACAACCCCCACAACTAAAAAGCGCCAACTTCTATTTTCCATCATCAATACTTTCTCCACATGGAAACATTTGCCATGTTGTTGGCATTGGTATTGGTATGTTGGCATTGGAGCAGGCGCCTTATGCAGCAAAAATATCAACCCCCAAAACAATGCACACGCTCACACCCGCACACTCTCCCTCACGCACGCACACAGCGAAGCTGAAGCTTTGGCTGCTTTGGCATTTGAAAACTACAAGCGAGCAAATTTTCTCACTGGGTTGGGTGGTTGTTTTTCCTACCACCGGGCGGCGCATATCATAAATTTCGTGTCTATAACAATTTTTGCTATAGTACTAACTACCCCAGTCCCCCCGCTCCGGCGCTTCATAAAAACTGCAAAGGAATTGCAGTTTTGACAACAGACGAGAGAGAGAGAGATAGAGAGCATCATGCGTTGAGCTTTGCACTTTTGGCTGCCCGCTCTCTCTTTGCGCGCATAGCTCCACACACAGTTTCAAGCTCTCTTCCCAGCTGCGTTCTCAACTGCAATTGCATTGCTCTGTCCCTCTTTCTCTTTCACTCTTTCTCTGTCACACTTTTGTGGGCGTAGTTGGGCGCTTATTGCATATGGTTTTTGTGCTTTTGCTTTTTATGCAACATATGCGGCATATGTTACACATGTATGAGTGCGATTTAACATTTGTGTGCGTTTTTATTATATAATTTGTATTTTATTATTTTGGCTAATGTATTTTGCAAAACTACATTTCTTACTTTTTGGGATTCCATTCTATTTGTCGCTAGGCAATGCAAAATGAATAGAGTTGTACGAAGAGTAATCTAATTTTCATGTGTGTGTTGAGATTTTATTTATGTATTGCGTACATGATTTATGCCTTATATCAAATGCAAAGCTTTATGCATTTGTATTGCATACACGGGATTATTGATATATGTATGCACATGCCTATATATAAAGAAACTGCGTATGTATGTATGTAAGCCCAGGTCCTTGGTGTGGAAAGAGCGTAGACAATATTTGCCTCAATTTGTATTAAAAATGATTTGGTAAAGAAGCCATCAACATTTTTTTACCATAATTTTAGCAGACTGTACTATAAAGATATGTACACATACATACATACATATGTACGAGTATATGTATAAAGGATAGAAAGAGACATCTCTCGCAATATAACCATGTGCTTACATACATATGTACATACATATATACTAAGTATATTCTTGATCAGCCCAAAGGGTCTCTAGTCATGCCCATCCACATATATCAAGAAAATAGAATTTTTGTAGACCCCAAATTTTTGCTCAGTATTCGTATCCCATGTTTCTTAGAAGCTTATGAAGTTTTCCCTTTTCAATGCAATACAAAAGCGTATAATTAATAATTATATATGTATGTACGTATGTATCTGATTAAAGCCTAAAATAAACTTTTTCAATACATTATAAGAGTATGCGGGCCTGTTTCCCTTTTCGTTTTTCATCAAATTATTCGGAGTCTGCAATGTTTTCCGCAAACCGATAAAATATTCAGTTCGAAAAGTTGTGCACTTGAGTCAATAAAACGTTAAACATTCAAAAATAGTTAAGGAGTTTGCCAATTAATTCGAAAACGGGCACACAAGATCAAAAACGATTCGGAATGAAAAGAGCTCAGAAATAGAAACAAGCCTTGTATTTAACAAGAGAAGAACGGCTATCTTCGGGTGCCGAAGCTATGTATATACCCTAGCAGGAATGTTTTTTATACAAAACTTAATTTTTGTCTGATTGATCCTAAGTGAGCCATGTGTTCCGATTTTGATCAAATAATAGAAAACTATTTGAAGTATTATAAAACTCCCACTTAGTTTGGATGAAATATTTGTATAAACAAAAAGTTTGATATAGTGATATAGTGGTCTGATTTTGACCAAATATGGCCGAATTGTATAAACTCTCTAGAGACTCTCTTTGGGAAGGTTTGGTAAGGATACCTTAATAAACAAAAAAGGTTTTTCATACAAAAACATATTTGTCGATCGATCATTCCTATGGCAGCTATATATAGTGGTCCGATCTGGCCGGTTCCGACATATATACTGCCTGCAACAAAATGAAGGGTCTGTGCCAAGTTTTATTACGATAGCTTCAAAACTGAGAGACTAGTTCGCATTGAAACAGACGGATAGACGGATATATCAACTCGGCTATTCATGTTGATTCAGAATATATATACTTTGTTGGGTCGGAAATGTCTCCTTCAAAGCGAGAGACAAAATTATAATTCCCTGCTAGGGTATAAAAATCGAATAAAATATAAAGAGTTTATTATATTACTTTATTGAGTAAACGCATATAAATATATAACATATTTAGTATGCATTCTATACCTTTTTTAAGAAGCTTCGTGAAAGATACTTTAAAACAAGTTAATTTGGGGAGATAAGGTGGGGGCATCTAAACTACTGACCACTTCCTGTTGACTAAATTCCAGTCTGCCCTGGCACCAAAGCTGCCCACCAACAAAAACAATAAACACCCATAGCCCAGAATCCGTGACTCACAAGCGAACACAGCCCAACCGCAAAAGCGTGGCGGGTGCTGTATTAAACAAGCTAACACATACAAACACAGACAGACAGATGTAAATAGATGGACGGCCCACCCACGCCCACGGTTCCAAAGTTTTTGTAGTCGGTAAATTGCGCATGCGTTACCGTTCCCATTCCCGATTCCGACCCACGCTGGGCGACGCCATATTGAATATGTGTGAGCACTGAGCGAGCGACGATCGCAACCCACCCTATGGCTATTGTCTGTGCTCGACCACTCCACAGTGTTCCTCCTTCCTCCTTCTTTCTTATTATTATTATTTTTCTTTTTTTTTTGTTAAATGAGACGTGACAAAGTGCAAGCAAATCGTGACGATCTGGGAAGAATTGAGTTCCTCCATGGTCTTAGCTGGCGCCTCATAAGCGAAGCCCTACTCAGCGACACTTTCTCCCACAGACTGCGGCAAAGAAGGGCTTCAATAGGGCAACAGGTTTCTTCGGAGGTCGAAGCCATGTGTTGCTCTGGCTTTAGCTGTTACGGAGTTTTGTAATTGACTTTGCTCATTACGCAGCTTTCGTTATATCACAAATTCGTACGGCCAAGGATGGGCAAAGGTTGACATGGTGCACCCGACAAGAATAACGGCTATCAGATGTCACTCTTAGCCCTGCTTGAAGATCACTGAGGATCGTTTGGCACCGCTTGTTCGCTTGTGATCTGCTGTGTTGCCTGTGCGGCTGTGCGGCTGCTTTCCTTGGCCAGTGGGCCACATGTTGGTCTCGGTCTTGGTAGGGCTGCTGCAAACCGGTTCACTGACTGCTCCTTTGTGGCGGTCGCGTCATCCGTTCGCTCACTTGAGTGGCAATGAAGTTTAAATGTAGGGTGCTCCATTTCGCTGAGTAACCTGTTTTCTTGCTGATCTGGTGCGGTGTGCTGCACTGGAGGCATTTCCGATTTGTGCGGGTTGTTCTGCTAGGGGAGTAAGAAAGTAGGGATAACAAGGGTCTCAACAAAATATGCCATTTTAGCTATGCTATGCTATTTTAGCACAAAATATCGATATGGAAACTGAAGAGCTATTGAACATTTTGTTTTTAAGTGTACAAGTAACGCCCATATATTTAGAAATCAAATTGTTCTGACTGTTTATTTGGTAACCAACCCGAGCTGAGTGGGACACTAAGGAGTTTGGAAAGTTCCTAGCATGGATCGCTCGGTCTGCTGAAACTTATTTTTAATGAACTAAGTATTTGAATGGTATTTTGCCCACTTCGAAAAATCCAAGGAAATTCAACTTTAGTCCGATCATCATTAAGCTTATTTTCAAGTTTTTTTTACAAAATAATTATTATACAGGTGCTTAAAAGATTCGGGGTAACTGTGTGATATTAGGCTTTATATTGTTTTTAATAGATATTCTCAAAATCGAATAAAGATAAGGGCACACACACATTGTATATCTATTACATGATCCATACATGTCAAACAATGACATAACGCCAATCGATAGTTTCGATACTGATAGTCGAAACACCGATAATGTCGATAGTTCTATCGTAAAATTAGTTACATTTAAATAAATCAATAAGATACGAATTCGATAATTTGATTAACCAAATATTAGGTCGTTTTTAAATAAACAGACACAAAATTGCTAAACAAATTTAAAGTTTATTGCAAGATGTTCCCTTAGGGAGATATTTCCAGACAAATTAGTAAATAAGATTAAATAATTTGATATCTTCCGATTACATCGATAGATGTCACCTCTAATGTATGATGCAGCTGAAATTCCCTGTAACGCACATGAGGGGGATCCAAAAATTACATTATATAGGAAATTTGTAATAGAAGGATCATTGGGCATTTCCTGAGAGCAACATCAAAAGCAGTATTCTCTACATTTGTTTTGCTCCCAAAAGCTCATTTAACCGTTACTTTAAAGCTCGCCTACACTTCGTGCCATATGCAACGCCACTCGACACCCAGCCACTCGTAACTTTCCTTGCTGATTAAAACAACAACATCAAGATACGTAGCCTACCGCTACAATAACAACAGCAACTTCTCTGCTGTGCAAAAATGATGATGCACTAGCGCAGTTGCAGTCGCGGCGACAGCAGAGTTTGTTGCTTCTTCTTTCAGTCATTGATTGCGTTCAACTTTCAATTTCATTGACTTGTTGTCGCTGCTCGAGTTGTTGTTGTTGTTATGTAGTTGGAGTGCTGTATAACTCTGCACTATTGAGGTGTTTCCCATATGAGTCATGCGATTTGCATATGTACATACATAGCAATGGCAGAAAAGTTAAGAGCTGATTTTTTTCTTTGGCTAACCTAACCTCAATTTTAGAGCAGCCCACGCAGCGGCCAGCGCCACCCAGCTGCCATCTACCTGCCCAACCTTATGTACATGTACACACACAGAAACACATTCAAACTGTGCATACATTCATATGTATTGTATCTACCTGGACTCGAAAACGAGCCCAAAAAAGCCGCGGTCGCGGCCGCGCTAATGAACGCAACAGTCAATCGTCCCCCGTAGCCGACGCCACCAATAGCAGCAACAAAAACAACCACAAGCAGCAACCCACATGCACGAAGATCATTACCAACAGTCAACCCGCCGACGCCGACAGCGACGGCTGCGCATAAAAAGTACAACAACAAAAATCAAGTTGCGCAGCGGACGCCACACAAACTGACCTGCTTCTGCGCGGCTGCGCTGTCGTTATAGTATGAGCAGCTACAACAACACTGTCCAGAAATTCTACAAGCCAACCAACCACCCTACGCACCAAACAACAACAACGTTCAGAGTGCCTCGCTCCCACTCTCGCTCTCTGGCGCTCTCACTGCGGCCCACACAACAGCAAAAACGTGAATGAGCGGGTGGCTTGCCTTGCGTTGCCTTGCCTGCTGCTGACGCCAACTGAGACAGAGACGCCGGCGGCTCCGTCGCTTGTTTGTTGCAATTTCTCTTTTATTCGATCATTCGATGTATAAGGTGGCTGCTTGGGCCCCTGGCGGCTGTGCACTGTGGGCCATAAACGATATCAGAAACGTAAAAGATTACAGCCGAGTACCGAGTAGTTAGAGTGTTTCAAAAAAGAGGTGGCATGACATATGTACGTAGATGTGCCACCAATCGACAGTTTTCGATAGCGATGGTTACAAATAACCAAACTATTAATTTGGCTTTTAATAAAGTGTGCAGCAGAAATAAGGTATTTAGACATATACAAAATTTATTAAGAAATTCCTAAAAGGAAATCATTTATTATTTGTTATGAAATTTAAAAGATGTGCTGTACAACTAGATTAAGTTATCAAAAAGGTAGTAGCACACAAGTTTAATAAATATGCAAAATTTTAACAACTAAAAAATTAACTATGTACATGACACTATCGATATATTGAACAAGTATTTGGTGCTTTCATATTTATCGAGTCAGCCCACGGTGCGACGCCACTGACGCTGTCGGCTACCTTCGGTTGAGCAGCAGCTGGCTGCGTCATCGTTCCATGCTTCTCTCCCACATTTTGCCCGCTCTCTCGCAGTCTGTTGGAATTTTTCGTGGCGTTCGGTTCGTTTGTTCGCATTCGCGCGCATCAGCAGCAGTAACAAACATTTTTGTATTGGCCGGTGCGTGTTCTTCAAAGATTTTTGGCCAGTGTTTGAATAATTAAAAAGCATAATTAATTGTGCGTAGCTGCAATTAATTGCATTCTCTCATATAAGTGAACAAATTGTGGATACAAGTGAAAAACAACAACAACTAAAGGACACTGCAACTCATTGAAATGGCTTAAGGGCCAAACACCAAAACAAAATTGCAACAATAAAAGGTAGCTATAAAAATATAAAACATTTGGAAATTGCAGTGTGGTCAGGCTTCCATATGGGGTCATTTTGGTGCCTCCTGGAATTGTCTATGTGTGTATGTGTATGTAGGTATGTATTTGACATGACTTTAAATGTGACCAAATTTTTTTTTTAGGGACGTTGCCAGACTTATTAAATAGCGATAATAGAAAGATAGAAAAGGAAAGTGACTCCAAAGATGATAGAAATATTAATGAATTAGAACAATTGGGGGTTTTGAGAACATGCGAACTAACTCAATATCTAAAATTGTATAGATTGGAATATTAACAATCTTAAGATATTCAAGAATCTTGCAAAACTAAGTTTCAAATACTAAAACAAAGGATAAGATTTAAATTGGATTTGAAATTTGAAATAAATTGATATGTATATAGAAATATATGCATAAGATTTATGAGATTAATGCATTTAAGATGAAATTAGATAAAATCAATAGAAACATTATTGGAAACGGAATTGGCTCATATTAATATTTTATGAGACCCCCTATAGATAAACTTTATAGATCTCTTCCTTCCACTAATTGTCATTGCTTGTTTCGACTCCCCCTGAACCTTCGCTGGACACATGTTACCTCACAGAACCCATGCAGTCAACAGATACTCACAGACACACACATACACACCCACCAATACTATCATACATTACATAGACCCATCGACAAAAATCGTATCGAAGGCCACAGCCAACAACCCACAGGTAGCTAGCGGCTCACAAACCGGTTACCCAATTTCCAATTATACACAGACACAAAAAACAGCCACTCCAACGCCCAAAAAACGCACCAACACTCCCAAAAAAAAAAAAAAAAAGAATGCCCACAAAGAGTGGGCACCCCTTTCGTGCCTTGGGTTCGGGGCCCGCCTGTGGCAATCACAAAAGAGATGCCAGCACACAGGCACAAATACCACGAAAAAACGAGTCGCAGTCGCCATCGCAGTTGGCCCTCCCTCGCTTGGCGCAGTCGCGACGTCGCGCTGCAAGGGGCAATGATAATGAATGATGTGAAACCCACCACCACCGCCACCAACAGCAACAACATCCTTGGCAGCTTGCGTGTGTTGGCTACGCTCTCGCTGCCACACTGACTGTCTGCCTGCCTGCCGCCCTCTCGCACGCACACACTTGTAGCTTCGGTTTTTAATGCGGCCTGGCAACCCTGCGTCTACATTATCCTACTTTCTTTTCAATCGCCGTCTGCTCTCGTGTTTCTCTTGAACAAATGCGCAACGCAGTCAACTCAAACTCATACTCAAACTCACACTCAGACCCAGAGACACACATGTGAGTGGGTGATGTTTTAAAAAAAAATCTTGCCTGCCGTCTCCCCCGGGGCTGCCCGGCATACGGAAAACGCGTCGCGACGCCTACCTCAGCCCTATTTACGAGTATTCTTTTGCCTTGTCACATGGCCGTTGCGCTCTTTAATTGCCGACTCTCGGCCGCTCTCAGCCAGCGACGCGACTGACCGACGCGTCGCCCGTCGTCTGCTGCCGCCTGCTGTTTTTTTGTAGGTTTGTATTTTGGCGTCCGCTGCCTAAACAACGGCCCTCGGCCCTCATTTTTATTTTTGCCTTCACACCCTTCTCTGTTAGTTTATCACACAAATTCTTCTGCCTTCCCACTGCCGTCTGCCTGCAGTTTCGCCTCTGCCTGCTGACTGCGACTTCTGACGAATTTCTTACACCCACCCAACAACGACTTTTGCATTACGTACTCTCCTCTCCACTCCGCCTTTGTTTGTTTCATTTTTGCTTTGCTTGGTCGCTGTCTGCGTTGCCGCCCCCACACAATTCGACCCTCTATAATTTGTTGTTTATGCAGCGTCTCCTCTTCGTTTGCTTTTGCAGTTTGTGCTGCGCTTTCATCATTCCAAGCAAGGAGATGTCAATGCGGCGATCGGTTTGAATTGCATCAGTGTGCATGTATATATGCACATATACATATATGCATCTATGTGTAAGCTTTTGTCGCATCCAATTCGCAAGCTGCCGAAAATATGAAATAACTTATAGCATAGTAAAGCTTTGTAGTTATATGAGCTGTGCTTTGACCATCGGAGCATAATTCTCATAAGATGAGAGTTACATATGTGGCCCATTCACGATACTACAAAATCACGCACCAGGAACATTTGTCCAGAAATGCACCGATAGGAAGCTAAAAATAAAATGTAGTATGTAATCGTGATGGTTATTGTCAACATTATAAAAATATTAACACAAATATAGGGAAATACAATGAATGTACATATGCTTGATATATTGCCAGTAAGAAAGATATATTGACTTTCCCTAAGAATGAACGTTTTTCTTTCAAAATTCCAATAGAGTATAAAAATCAAAAAAATGTATGTACAGTACATACCTCATTTGACATATCAAATAATCCGCAATATAACAGAATAAATTGATATCGAGGCTATATCATATTAGATATTTCACATACAAGATTCGAAATATGTTCAGCTATAGATAGATTTCTACCACCCTAGCTTCGAAGTTCGGTATCTGCTGGGGAAAGCATTCGCGTTTAGGTTCCGCTTAAATTCACCAACACAGACCCCCAATAGTCTACCATAAGACTCCTACCCTAGCGACTGCCAATAAGACAACTGCCTATCCTACATAACTAAAGGCGACACACCCTATCTAAAAAGACCAACCCACACAAAACCGCGCTCCCTCAAACGCTCGCTTAAGTTCAAGTTCCCATGAACAATGGCGCGACCCCAAAACGCAGCCAGCGCAAACTTCACAAACTAAATTACGCACTTCCCGTCGGGGCCGAATGGACTGGACAGGACAGACAGGGCCAGCCATTTTTAGGGGAGGGTGGCTTGCAGAAAGACAACGGGACGATCGGTAAACGGGTACCTGCCTGGTTAGCCGACTGTCATGAGGGTTGCTTGCTGGCTTGGCTGCACCGACCGATCGACCCCAGTGCGCAACAATCTCACCAAAAATCACATAGGAATTTCCTGTT
This sequence comes from Hirtodrosophila confusa, assembly GCA_035043065.1. Classification (NCBI taxonomy): domain Eukaryota; kingdom Metazoa; phylum Arthropoda; class Insecta; order Diptera; family Drosophilidae; genus Hirtodrosophila; species Hirtodrosophila confusa. Next base: position 136,986 of record JAWNNI010000138.1, on the reverse strand, counting down.
ACAGCGCGTCGCCTCCCCCGACCCGACTGGGCCCGTCCTGGTCTGAGCCATGCAAGTTACCTGCCGTCCCCGGCCCAACAGAGTTTACCTGTCTGGAAGCAGCTGTTTGTTTTGCGGCTTTCAAGGTTTCTACTTTTTACCTGTGGCGTCTCCGTGTCGCCTTCCCCTTTTTGGAACAGCAGTAGCAGCAGTCGTTCCAGCCACCCCATTGCGTAGGATTCCATTTCATTTCTGGACCATCCGCCGCTTTCGAACTTGGGATGGGCCTGGGTCTGGGCATGGGTCTGTCCTCGGTTTGGGCTAGGGGGAGGGGTAAACCTCTTGGCTTGATTATATTTTGGTTTGGTGTGGTTTGTTCGCTTTTATCGGGCCTGTCTCTTCGTTGGCGTGGCCCAAAAACGAGAAACTCGTCTTCAGTCCCCGTCGCTTTGTGCTTTGTGATCATCATTATCTGCGTTTCGCTGCCTCATTCTATGGGGCCGGGGCCGGGGCCTCGGAACGCTGCCGGCGCATCGCCATCGCCTCCTCCTACTACAATTTGCCTAAAACCTCAACCGTTTTTCAATATTCAACGTTGGGACGGCCCAAAAAACTACATACACACACACACACTTGCGAGACAACGACGCCGACGACGTCTGCTTGAAGGTTGTTGTGAAATTTCATGATTGGGTCTCTTTCGTCGGGGTCTCTGTGCATGTGATTGTGATTGTGTGTGTGTCTGTGACTGTGACTGCCTGCTGCTGCTTCTTCTGTTGTCGTTGTTAGTCTTAAGAGGCGTCCAGCGTCACCATCTCAGCGTTGGGTTATGGGTTGGGTTTAGAGTACATACTTATACACAAACGTATATGTATGTACATAATCGTCTATCGTATGTATTGGGCATTGGTAGGGTAGACTGTGCCGTCCACGACTCGTGCAAACATCCTTTGGCCAGTTGAAAAACTAACTAGCAGAATAAACCCAAAAATTCAAAGCTACCACAATTCTTCTGTATTAACTTAATCCCCCATTCAAAATTGGACTGATGAAGAAGGTTTATTCTCAGGATGGGATACAATAGACCTAATGCATCGAATACGGATCTCACGGTACTCACGTCAAAACAGACCGAGTTAGAATATGTATGTTAGTCTTTCTAGCAGAGGATGACGAAAAACTCAATCCACTGAAAAGCCTTCGTGGTACAGAGAAAATGGGATTTATGACTGAGTTTCAGTCTCAAATGTGGTACAATAATGTAATAACTATCACTCATCTATTTACACTATGATAAATATAACCCAAGCTCAACTATTGTATAATTTCATTACTAAAATGAAGAGAATAGAATGGTATATTATTTAATTGGCATATCCCGCCTATGCTCACTGTAACGAATTTAAAGATACTCTTTGAAGTGTAACAAATCCCAGATATATACATATCTTCACTGGTCATCCCTACACAACATGGCTTATCCACTTGTCAGCTGGTAGTAATGCTCATCCCCTAAGCGCAAGTGCAGAACATTCCAGCAGAGCAGCAACAGGCTGAGAGGAGACACAGTAACGCTCCCTCTGGCGGCAGAGCAGCTGCAACCTGCTTGACAACCCTGCCCCGACAGGCAGATTGAGGAAAATAAAAACCACCCCTAAAATGAAACAACTGCATTAATTTCTACCCCAGAGGGGCAGAGATCGGCGGATAGAGTCAGGAGTGATGCACATGTTGCTTGGGCAGCATTTTAAGTAAAAGGCAAAGATTTCATAAGAAAGGCAACAAGGAGGAGGGTGCAGTGTGGTGTGGTGCGGTACGGCGCGGTGCGTGTGCGCAACTGACACTTGAAAGAGGGACGCAGACGTCGCCATTTTTGTTTCTTGCTTTGAGCATGTGCTGTAGCAGCAGCAGCAGCAGCGCCTGCATTTTGGGTCGTCTGACGACGTTTTATGAGGGCGCGCACCTGCCAACAGCTGCCAGAAAAAAACAACAACAGCAACAATAATAAGCATAGCCAAAAGCTAAAGTCAGAGACGGTTAAATGCTATATAACTTGGCCCGAATCGAACCGAACCGAACTGAAGTGAACTGAGCTGCCCTTGAAGATGTTGCCGCTGTGAATGTTGCTGCTGTGAATGTTGTTGTTGCTGCTGTTCAGCTCGGTTATTGTTGTTGCTGCTAAAAACGCCCACAAGGCAATGCCACCAGCACCACCCAAAACTGAGACACACATACATATGTATTCATACATGCATGCATACATATATAGAAACCAGCTTTAAAGCCCAACGCTTATTGCTTTGTTGTCTTGTCTGGGTAAAGCGAAGACGCCAACGAAAAAAAAAAACAGCAGCAGCAGCAGCTGCCGTCGCATCATTTTGCTGTTGTTGTCTTCGGCTGGCCACAGAAAATTACCACCTGCCGCCCATATAAAGCTGCCCTCTGCGCCTTTACACACACATTTACAGCGCCCGCAGAGCTGCTGCTGCTGAAAGCGGCGCTGGCGGATGTCTGCGCAGCTGCCAAAAATACAAAAACAACTAAAAGACGCATCATAAAACGCAGCGATCTTAGCTCCAGACTAAGGCGTTGAAACAATCGATGTAACTATCGATAACAATGTCGATATTGGTATCGATAACTTTGAATATTTTTATATTTTATATTCTCTTAAGTCATTATTTTTAGAGAATAACCTAAATATTTTATCTCTTTTTACATGTGTATAGATTATTGAAATCTCTATATTTAATGTTCAAATCAAAGAATTTCCCTCAATTATTTATTTCAATTACATTTGTAAGCCCTAATTGAAGATATTTATCGGAAAGATATTTTTAGCAATGCGAAAAACATATTTTAAAATGTTTTGATAACAAAAATCAAAAAACATGGTGTAAAAACAATCGTTGAACGCTTCAGTGCTATCGATATTGTCATCGATAGTTTTGCAGCATTCTTTTGTGTATGTATGATATTTTGTATATATTTTAAATTTGAAATCTGTATTGCTTTTTCAACCCCAACTCCCGCTTTAACCCACACAATACGGTAACAACGACCGCCCACACGCATGCGCTGCTGCTGCCGATGCTGCTGCTGCGCCTGCGACTCTACTGCGTAGGCGTGTGAAGCAGCGAACCGATGGCCAAAGAGTAGCGAGAGAATCGTTTACTGTTTCGCTCAGTCCCTGCTGTCGCTGCTGCTGCTGTTGTTGTTGTTGGCGTGCATATAAAATTGAAGATTTTATTTTGCTGTCGGTCGTTCGGTCGATCGTTGAATTTGCCGGACACCACAGCTGTTAGACACCCACCCACTTTAACGAGCTCGTTGTTGTTGCTGCCGCTGCTGCTGGTGTGTAACAACATCACGCTGCTAATGCCAGAGTCAAGTCACAGTGGAATGAGTTGAGTTTTATGCAGTGAATGCGCCGGTTCAACCGATTGACCTGTTTGTACTAAGCTTTAAGCTTTTCTTATTTTATGTATTAACACAATAAGATACATTCACATACATACATATGTATGTATGTACATATATGTATGTACGCTTTACCATGTCAAGGCCAAATAAAATTTAAATATTGTACGAATGTGAACAGATTTTGATTAGAATATATGAAACAAAAACAGTGTTGGGTTTAAGTTTGAAAATACTTTTAAGGCAGAGCGATAACACATAGAAATTTGACTCAAAATTGTGTTTGTTGGTAGATTCTTGAACTGTTTATTTTTAATGTAGTGCATATTTAAAATAAATTTAAAAATAAATGTGCACCCCTTGCATAACAGTTAAAATTTGCAGAAGTTGCATGTACAATGTATACTTAAAAATTTGCTTGATTAGTTTAATTTGTTAAGGCGCCTCCCTATCAATTAGCTTGCCCCACTGTGCACGCCATCAGGCAAAAGCGCTTTTTAATAACTGCGTGTGGCTTTTGGAATGGACGGCTGTTGCTTGGCGTTAACATGTCATTAGCTGCTGCCTCTGTCCGTTGTCCGTTGTCCGTTGACCATTGCCCGTTCTCTGTTGCCTCTCTTCTCTACTTGTTGCGTCTCGTCTCTTGGCCTTTCACCGTTCACCGCAACAACAACTGCAAGTAATGTTGTGGCTCACCCTGAGCTGCCATCAGGCCGGATCGGCCCACGGGTGTTAAAATATCCATGTATGTACGATACATACATGCATACATACATATAAAGATATGTACATACATGCACACATACATGTAAAGCACTCCCCCAGTGTGCTTGGCAATTTAGCTTTTTGACGCCCGCCCCCTAACGGGCAGTACACGCAGCGCAATTCTGACAATTATTATCAGCGACGAAAACAAACAACAACAACAATTGCTGCCATATTTACAGAGTAGCCACCCAATAATGCGTTTACCGTTAACAGCCGATCGTCCGGCATCTGCACAATAAGACTACAACAGCCGACAGCTGGACAAAGAGCGAAGATCGGGAGACGTGCGCCCTGGCATGCTTTGCTATTGCTCTCGCTTTTTTTGCTCTCTCCCTCTCAGTTAATATAGCAAAGCTCCCAACCGGCATTTTTTTGTGTTCAGCTGCCAACCGGTTTGTATTCTCTCTCTCTCTCTCTCTCTTGCGCTCTCACTGACTCCCCCAAATTGCGTTGTCATTGCGGCGGCGTCGCTGCTGTTGCCAAAGCTGATGTCGGTTGCGTTGTTTTTTTTTTCGCACACCCACCACAGTCAGCGTCGCTGACGGCGACTGATCGTTGTATTTGTTCTTGATGGTGCGCGTGTTAGAGTTGTTGTAAATTGATTTTTGTTGTTGCTGCTGCTACTGCTAGCGACGGCAGCGACTGTTGCGCCCATTTTCAGCCCACTCGCTGACGCGCCCGTTTGACGCTGTTGTTGGCTGCCTCTGGGTTTTTTCTGTGTTTTTTCTTGCTCCCTGCTATTAGCAAAGCGGATGTTGTTTTTGTTGTTGTTGCTGCCTGGCCCCAACAGAGCACCCACACGCGCTGCTGCTGCTGCGCTGTTGTTGTTATTATTATTGTTGGCAACGCATGACACTCTTTTGTTGTTGTTCTATCTGTGTGTGTGTATTTGTGTTTGTCCACTACCCGCCCACAAATGTTGACCCCATCGTTTGTCTCTGTACTTATCTCAGCTAAACTTTTGGAATATATTCAAATTGAAAACTCAATGCAATCTGAAGGGTTCATAATAAGCTAATAATCATAAACAAATGCCCAATAAGCAATAGTAGCAAAAATTATGAAGTTATGTAATTATATACAAAACCAACATATCCGGCTGTATTCCTAATTTAAAATCGATTTTGAAATCTCACTTTTTGAGACAGATAATTCGATAATTAAAAGTTGCACTAATAAAGAAACTTTGGCTGTTATTCCCCCACTCCTTATGCTCAACACTTGCACTTTTGTATAGTACACACATAAGTACAGAAGAGTGGAGTCTATGATCTTGAACTGAGGCATAGTATTATTAAGTCCCACCCAAACAGCAACAACAACGAAAGCAATGCCCTTGGCTTGAAAAACCACACGCAGAGAGTCAATAAAAGATGTCGGAAGGGGTTAAGAGTGGCAGGGGGAGGGACAGGGGTGTTGGAGATCTGACAGGCTAAGGCAGGCAGGCGCACAGACCAAACAAAGTAAACCCGAAGCCCAAGCCGTAAAAGCAAAGCAAAGCAAACAAGTAAAGATAACAAGAAAAGGAAAGAGACGCAAACGCCCCCAAATGGCGCAAAGTGTGGGCAAAAACTGTAAAAAGCATACGAAGCATAAAATCAAATATGCAAAAAACAACAACTCAAATACGAAATATGAACTCAAAAGAAACCAAAGAAAACACGCTTCGGTCTGGCCACACATACACAGACACAAACAGTTCTTCCATTCCCTATGCTCGAACCGCCCCCTCCTCCCGCGCCGCTTTGCTGCAGCTTCGTCTGGGACCTGGGCTGGGCGTGTGTGTGGGTGTATGGGTGGGTGGCTCTCAGTTGGCTCTGGGCCATCAAAACGTGCCCATGCCCAACACAACAACAATTTTGTCGCCGCACAAAAGTTTTGTATGTTGTTGTTGTTGCTGTCAGCATCTCGATAGAAAAACGGGGCGCAGCCGTCAGCAACATGTGGGCCAGCAACAACCACAAATATCCACCCACCAAAACAACAAAAGTGCCGCTAAAAATTACAGCCTCAACCGTTTGTTGTTGCTGCTGACAATTTGTCTCGGGTTTTTATGTGATGCGCTACGGAGTCCTCAAATTTTGCGGCCGCCAAAAACAAAGATTTGGGCGCATTACCTTCCCAATGGGTTTTTTTTGGGTTGGTTCGCCACGCCGAGGCGTTGTTGTTGTTGTGGTAAATTTATTAATATATGCAGCAAAAAAAGCAACCAGAGTCTCAAACACAGCTTAGGTGTGTCAGGCGACAAAAGTGTCAAAGATTTTTAATAGATAGCAAGTAATTAAAATGGAGGGAGTTCCCTCTTTCGAGCGTGCATTGTTTTATAACAATTAGAACTGACAACAAAAGTAAAATAATTTCTTATTTCTGATTTAAAAATAATATATAAAATTCAAATGGTGTTCACAGGGATAATTCGTAATATATTAGACACTAATACAGTAGACGGTTCTTTTTAGTCAATTTTACAAATTGAGAAAAACAAATATTTAAGCAAAGCTATTAAAAATATAATTAATAATATATTATGTTCATAATAAGATGTACTATATGAAAAACTTATTTTATTCATATGAATAAATTCATTGAAATTGCATGCGATCGAGCAATTGAAAACGCTCTCGACGCCATTGTCGCCTGTCAAACAAGCGGCGAATATAAAACAAATAAACAAAACAAAAACTGTGCTCAATTCGCTGCTTGCGCTTGCTGACTCAGCTGATGCTGCGCCGTCGCTTCGCCTCGCTTCGCGCCGAGACGTCAGCAGCAGCAATCAACTCGCAAAAACTCCCCGCGTGTGCCCACCCCCATTGCAAGCGCCCAAGGTAGGCAGGTTCCAGGGGCAGAGCAGCTGGTGTGTCAACAGTCAATTCCCAGAACTGACGTCGATTGGGGGCTTTTGGGTATTTTGTATGCCGGATGTGAATGTGCGTCTAAAGCTTAGGCACACTGACTAACTGAAGGCTGCTCTCTCTCTTCTCTCACTCACTCACTGACTCTCTCCCTCTCACTCTTCCGGTCTCTTGCAGTTCCCGAAGGGCATACGTCGAGGCAACAGCGAGAGAAGCAGTCGCCGCAACTTTAGTGCAACGCGCCCGCAAGCCAAGGCCAAACAGTCGCAGCAATGGCAACACTAATCCCCGCGACCGCAGCCAATCCAGCGAGCGCACAGTCCTCAAATGTTGAGGCCACATATGAAGATATGTTCAAAGAAATCACACGTAAACTGTACGGCGAGGAGACCGGCAACGGTTTGCACACGCTCGGCACACCGGTGGCTCAGGTGGCCACCAGTGGCCCCACAGCGGTGCCTGAAGGCGAGCAACGCTCTTTTACGAATTTGGTAAGTAAATCTAATGATCCACAATGAACCCAATCAGTTGCTCCATCTATGAATCTATTTTGAAGGGGGATTTAATAGTAAAACCCAGCAGTATAACAAAAAATGGTTTATTCAATAAATGGTTATAAAAAGACTATCTATCTCATTCGATGACTGATTTGTGCTAACCGCTGACTGATTTGTCTTCCCTGAACGATTTAAACGATTGTTTACAGCTGTTGAAGCCCACGGACTTAGGGAGCACAATATTTTTATGATCATTTCTTGGTCAATCGCTTTATTTTGAGGTAAAAAGCATCGGAAATCAGTCAGCACTTAGTTCTGCTGAACGAGCCCTATGAAACCCTCTGCTTTGAATGCATCATAATTTATTTCAAAATGTTTCTTGAAGCGTAAGAGCTATAGGATGCCTAATTTCAGAAAATTCCGCCCATAAGCTTGGAAAACTTTTAGAAAACTGTTCCATAAAATTACTTTCTTCCTGTAATTTTAAAACAAGCCCTTTACGCACTATACGCTTTTGTTTTTGTAAGAATTTATCACAAATTTATAAATATCCCTTGTTTTACAAAGAAATTTTCCGTCATTATTCAATGTTTGGTAGCACATATATTTCTGAAAGTGATTTCTCGTTACTGATTTGCTTTCTTGAAAATGTAAATAGATTTTTTGCAGTGTACATTGAAAAGAAAAATTGTGTTTCTTTATATGTGTTGGTGTGTGTGTTCTTCAGCAACAAGTGTTTGGGCAACCCTGTTTTAAAACATATGAGCTTAGAAGTATTTCAAACGTGTTTCACCGAATTGGAAAAATCAACTACTTTGTTTTAAAATGAGGGTTTCAAGGTTGAAGTTGCGCAGGTTTAAGTTTCGTCCGATTTGCAGAAAATGCATTTTCAATAAAAAATAATTCAATATTTTTCCAGCCTATTGTGAAAAAGTCATCCTTAAGAGCGGAAAATGTTGGAAATAGGCAAGCAACAAGAGGAGGGTTTCAATATAAACATCAATAAACCATCAAGCACGGCCAAGGCCGGCTTTAACCAGCTAGTACTTAAATATACATATACAACACAGCTTGTGTATAAAGTGCACTAAATTAAACTGAAATCTACTTTTTCCACAGCAACAAATCGATCGCACCGCAGCCCCCAGCATTGAATACGAAGCGAGTGGTGCTGCGGGCGGCGGCAGCGGCAACAACGTGGCCACCACCCAGGCCAATGTAATTCAACAACAACAACAACAGCAGCAGCAACAACAGCAATCAGAGTCGGTCAACTCTGTGGTGGTAAGCGCTAGCGGCAGCGGCGCCACTGTGGTGCCGGCGCCCAGCGTAGCCGCCGTGGGCAGCTTTAAGTCCGAAGATCATCTAAGCACAGCCTTCGGCCTGGCAGCACTGATGCAGAACGGATTTGCCGCCGGCCAGGCGGGTCTGTTAAAGGCCGGCGAGCAGCAGCAGCGCTGGACACAAGACAGCGCAGCTGCCGAGCAGCAGCAGCCGCAGCTGGTGCAGTGGACAACAGGCGGCAAGCTGCAGAGCTATGCGCAGGTCAGTCAGCAGCAGCAGCAACAACAGCAGCAACAGCAGCAGCAACAACACCAACAGCAGCAGCACCAAAGCACGCCCAAGTCAAAGTGAGTAGGCATAAAATAAAGAATAATTGATCGAACAAAATATTCATTGGCTTTTACAATGCACAGAAAACATCGTCAGGAGCATGCAGCGGAGCTGATTTATGCCAGCCCCTCTACATCGGCCAATGCGGCACAGAATTTGGTTCAATCCACGCCCACCTCAGCGCCCACCAACAGCAGCAGCAGCAGCGGCGGCAGCAGCTCTTCCGGCGGCAGCCGCAAGAAATCCTCCCAAGCACAGGCAGCAGCGGCCGCAGCAGCTGCCAATGGTGTGCACATAGTTAAGCGCTATGCGTGCACACATTGCCCATATTCAACGGATCGTCGGGATCTGTACACACGCCACGAGAATATCCACAAGGACGAGAAGCCCTTTCAGTGCTATGCCTGCCTTAAGCAGTTCAATCGCGCCGATCACGTTAAGAAACACTTTCTGCGCATGCATCGTGAGCTGCAGTATGATATTAACAAGACGCGTCGCCATGTCCCCGCCGGCAGTGGATCCACTGGCGTTTCCAGCGGCAATGCTCATCATGCCGGCGGACGCGGCAATGTGACAATCAATGCAACTGGCGTTAACATTGACAATGCGTTTCTGGAGGCACAGCGACATCCCACCTCGACCAGCATGAGCATTGTGGAGACCATCGAAGCGGTGGCCTCCGCTGCAGACATGCCGCTCGCCCATCTCAAGCAGGAGAAACTGGACGATGGCTCCGTGCTGCCACTGCATGTGGGTGCTATTATGAACAACGCCCAACAGCCGGTGGCCAGCTCCAGTTCCGGTTCGGGCAGCAGCAGCGCCGCCGGCTCTGGCCTGCTAAAGCCCAAGCGCGAGAAGCGATTCACCTGCTGCTATTGCCCCTGGTCAGGCGCCGACAAGTGGGGTCTCAAGCGTCATCTCAACACGCACACAAAGCCATTCGTTTGCCTGCTCTGCGATTACAAGGCGGCCCGCTCCGAGCGCCTGGCCACCCATGTGCTAAAGGTGCATAACAAGCGCGCCTGCAGCAAGTGCTCCTATCTGGCTGACACACAGGAGGAGTTCCAGGTTCACATGAGTGATGTGCAGTAAGTAGCCTATCTATCTTCTATATTCTATTGGAATATTTACAAATATATATATATGTATATATGTTTCGGGTCTGTTCAGTTTTTCACTTTTGGCAACATTTTGGGGAAGTGAATTTCCATTAGATGTTCCTGTTTTCACTTTCACTTCACAAATCTTGCCGAAAGTGAAAAGGGAAACTCGTCCGAACTCAAGTGGGAGATCTTCTTCAAATTCATTGATCCTGTGTAAGCTTAACACTTCTAAAATTTCTTTTGTTACTACGCTCAGAACAAAAAATCAGCCTTTTATTTAGAAAATCGCCCTAAAAACCATAAATATTATCTATTCTACAGAAATTATATAGAAAATTAAGAAACTTATTTCTTAAAAGTAGAAAGCGGGCCCCAAATCTGCAATCCCAAAAACATAATTTTTATTTATATTTTTGAGAAATATTTCATATTTTTAAGAAATATACTTCTTAATTTTAGAAATTCAAACTTAATGTTTAGAAATTTTTTTCTAGTATTCAGAAATCTCTGCACTCAAATTTAGATTTTATGACCTTAGATTTTAGAAAAACGAAACCATGTTGTTTAGAGCATATTTTTTTCTGAGTGTACGATTATGCTATGAAAGAAATGTTAAGGCGCAGCTAACTTAACTTTGCAGTTACTTTCGTGATTTGATTAGTTCTGTCTGAATTTCACAGACAAGTCTAATATAGCATACTTTTTGGAGCAGAATATAATTTGCAATCTGACATATTTTTGTGGAATTAGTAGGATCATGGAATTCGAAATAGGTCTGTAGTATGTATTTAAAGTATGAACAAGTTCCTACTATCCTATAGGAATAACATGTTTACATCTAAATCCGATTAATGATCAGGTTCAAGGATGAATTTCTATAAAAATTGTGTGGAATGATTGTGGAAGGAAGGAATCTACCCAAGAAGAAACAAATATAATTGCAAATATACAAGTTTTCCATGTTAGTTTCCTAATTATATAGGTCGAATTTCCAACCTTTTGAAGCTGCTACCCATTCTCGCAACAATATTTACCTATCTCTTAACTATTTGCTGTACAAAAATGCATTTGTTTCTCTTTGAACTTCACTCTCAGTCCGCATGACAATCGTCCAGCGCGCAGCAGCAGCAGCAACAACAGTGGCAACAACAACGGCAACAACAATGGCAGCAACAATGCAACGCATAGCCAAAATTTGAACGTGCTGCGAACCATTGGCAACACTCTTGTGGCCAATAATCAGCTGAACACGTTTCACAATGCCGGCAACGCCTTTGGGTAACGTTCCCCTTAACCCCACAGCCGTGCACAATGTTTCTAACTCTAGTTACTACCCTCGTTCTTCTTCCTCTCAACTTGATCTTGGCTCCCCCTCTATATCAATTTTGTGGTGCAGCTCGTCGAGCGGCGGTGGCCAAACTGTGAGCAATGTGAGCGGCAGCGGTGCCGTTACCATCTATACCACAACCACCAATGAGGGCGTGGCTGGAGGCGGCGGCGGCAGTGGCGGCAACATCACTGGCGGCCCCTTACAGGAGATTATTGTGAATCCCACATCGATGGTGGGCTGGCGTCTCAGTGCCAATGGCTCCCTGATACCGCCCCATGATCTCCTAACCGGCGGACTGCCGAATGCAGCAACACAAAAACGCGGCTCGGAGCGTTTATTTCAATACCTCGAAGCCGAGGGCAGCGATCCGGAGGACTATGCGCGGTATTTTCCATTTACTGAGAATTTCCCTTCTGTCCTTGACGTTTATCATTTGATGTTGTCTTTTATGTTGACTAAGTTTTCATTTGTCTTGTCGTTTTTCCTTTGCTGCATACCATTTTTTGTTGCCATCGTTTCTTTACCTTGTTTTTACCAATATTTACCAGGGTTATAATGATTTCAAAAGCAATATTTATTTTTCCCCCTTTCCTGCTCTTTTTTCTAACCTCTTTTAAAGTTTATTTGAATAAATGAATTTGTTATGTGAAGTTATGCGTTATATCTCGATCTTTTTCATTAAAAAACTTATTTAATCCGAACATTTAGATAATATACATAAATGTTGTTTTATTAATTTATTACTTGGTGTATATATTTAAAACGAAACCACTTTGTTTTTAAGGTAATTCTAATTTCTGAAAAATTCAAATTTCTGAACAATATAAAAATGGGATAGAAATGAAAAAAAATCGAGAAAACTTCCTTAAAAATACAATATTAATAAAAATAAGTAAACGAAACTAAAAAATCCAGTGCAAACATGTAACTTTTATCTTTATTTTAAAGATTCACGTTTATTCGCGTTTAAACTTCAATCTAATTTCTGGAAGATTCAAATTTTAAGATTATTCTAATTTTCGAGCCTCTACTGTAATTGATATTACATTTTTCCCTTGTCTCTCGTAAAGTATTTGGAAATTTGAAATTATTGTGATTTTCATTTACTTATAGTATTTAAAAAACAAAAATACAAAAAACATTTAATTTTATTTGTACTTCCTTTTTTTGGTAAAAATTTATATTTTTGTTAAATACATATTTTTACTTATCATATTTATTTCGATACTTTTCTTGTTGCCATTTTTCATTGCCCGCTTGTGTAAAGTTGGAACATTTATTTTTACTCAATATTTTATGTTTAATTTCATTGTTTAATTGCATAGCTTAACTCCATCTAATCGCAAATATATGTTTTGTTCAAATTTGCAGTCTGCTTAAAATGGACGCCATAAGTCGCAACACAGCTTCGGTCGCTCAGGATTTTCATAAAGCGGGAGGCGTGCACGAGTTGAAAATACCAGCAAATCATCAACTCCTGTTCAATAATAAACTGCCATCGCAATGGACGACACGAGAGGCTGCTGCGCTACTGCACAGTTTGAGCAGCATGGGCGGCCATCACAGCGGCAACGTCAACAGCAGCAATAGCAGCAGCAACATTGCGTCACAGCGCCAGAAGTTTGGTGTGATGCGTGCCCGGCAACATTCGACGGGGGAGGATGATGAGAATACGCCCTCGTCGGCGTCGTCGTCCTCATACTCGGGCGATGAGTACAACATGTCGGCAGCAACATCACCAATGAAACTTTCGCGTCATGGCAACAACAACAGCAGCAGCAAAAGCTTGCGTGCTGCTGAAGAGAGCGAAGAGCACAAAGAGCAGCAGCAGAGCAACAACAACAACAACAAGGCGATGATGGCAACGGCATTTCTGGAAGCAGCAGCTTATGAGCAGACGGCCATCGAGCTGCTCGCCAGCAAGCGAAAGCTCAAAATTGAGTATGACGAAGATCAAGAGAATCAGCAGCAGCAGCAGCAGCGAGTGCAGCTTATTAAATCGTCTCCCGCGTATAAACTAAATAACAACAACAACAATAACAATAATAACAACAGCTATTACAAAGAGAAAACTCACAGAAATGCCGTACATCATCGCCAGGATGATAAAGAGAACAACACAAGCAGCACTGAAGCAACGGCAGCAGCAGCGACGGCAGCAACTGTTGCTGCTGCAGTAACAGCAACACCGCACAGCAATAACAATAGCAGCAACACAAATACAACCCCTTTTCTCACACAAATGGAATATCAGAATCTCAATCGCATTGGTACACAATTTCAGAATTATGTTAAGGATATTATTAACAAATATTATGCAGCTGAAACTCCGCTTATGCTGGCCGCCGCCGCAGCAGCGCTGCCTACAGCGACGACAACAGGCCAACAGCGTGAGCGAGAGCGTGATCAGCAACACGTAGAGCGTGAGCGAGAGCTTTCACCTAGTAAGCGACGACGTCTGCTGAGCGAGACCGAGGAGTACATTGAGTATCTGCGCAACAAGGAGGACATAACGCTTACCATTACACCCAAGGTGCCCAGTAGCAGCAGCAGCAGCAGCGCGCCAACAGCATTAAAGTCAACGCCAATGCCAACGCCGCCGTTGCAGTCGCAGTCGCTGCTCAAACGTCAGCTGGATCTGGCAGCACCGCGCAAAAGTCCCAAAAAGCCGGTAGCAAATCAAAATACCGTCAACTGCAACAACAGCAACAACTGCGCCTTAAATGCCTCGCGCAAGTCACTTAATCAGCTGGCAACGCTGCTGCCACTGCTCGCGGACGCAGCCAGCAAGCAGGAGTATTTGGCAGCACCGCTTGACTTTAGCAAAAAGTCAGAGGCGGAGACGGGGCGCAGTTCGCGCAAGCAGGCACAGCCGAAGAAAATGCGTCTGGCCCCCGAAGTTGTTGTGGCCATGCTGCGTGACAAACATCTCAATCGCCTGGTGCATCAAAAGCTTGACTGCGCTAGCTGCGCGGCAAGCCGGCGGCGCAATGGCGGCGGCATAAGCTTTAACTATCATACGCTTGGCTCTCTGGCGCTGCATCGGTTTTGGAAGCATCGCGCTTTGAAAGTTGCGACCCGCAATTGCAGGCAATGCAGTGCACAATTTGAGCGGCGCTACAGTTTGCAGCTGCATCGCCGGTTGAAGCATGCCCAACTGTAAAGCTGTGCTCGACTTATATAACACACACACAAACACACTCTTCTCTCTCTCTATTTTAGAGGAGAGACTTTCTCATTTAAATTAGCAAATGTTTGCTTGCCATATACATTTCTTATGCATTAGGCATTAACATTGAAAATTGATTAATAAATTGCATTTATTTGTTAAATTTTAAGTTGTGATGTACCTGAAATATGATTTCTCTTTACAAAAAAAAAAAACAAAAACAAAAAACATACTTAAACATAAAAATACTGTAGAAAACTGCGCCCATTTCGATGAATTTCACATTATATTAGTTATATAATTGAGGTTATGTACAAGCACATACACACACTCACAAACACCCACACACACACACACACACACTTTTGTGTAATACTCAGCATATAGTGTTAAAAGACAAGAACAAAGCAAAACACTTAAATATTTATAAAGAACACTTAATATATTTACAAATACAATTAAAGATTTAGATTTCGTTTTGCAAAATCATTTTGTGAAGTAAAATAGCTTTAATTTGCCATTACAAAAAAGAAATCTTAATATTTTAGTTACTTAATGCGAGTAATATTTGCCATTAACCTTTTACATAACACCAATGTAGTTTTTAATTATTTAAGTTGTGTTTTTATACATACATAATACCTATGTTTAATTAATGCTAAATGATTGCAAACCTCAATACCTTTTGCCTTATTTTTTAACTTAAGCTTTAAACATGAACATTGCATATTATGTACACTTAGTTCTAGTTTTAGTTCTGAGCCACAGCCACGCCCACAACGCCCCCCACACTCACAAAAACTGCAAGCATTCAGCAAAGTTTTTATAAATATTGCAAACGAAAGAAAAAATGAAAAAGATACCTATATACATAACTGTACGTGTAGTTGTATTTATGATTTTATCAAAGAAAGCAAGAAAAAAACAATACAAAATACTCAAAGAAACAAAATACGATATACATATATACATTATGTAATAACTCTACCACACACTGAACAAGAAAATATTTGACTGAAAAGTGTCGGGGAAATATTAAGAAGAGATACAAATAAATAACTAATAAATGGTATAAACAATTTTTAGTGTAAAATGTGTGTTTTTGCTAAATGTGGTAAACTTATACTTAAATTTATTACACCAAACGCTAAACTAAAGGAATAATGAAAACATACAAAAAGAAAAACAAAAACCAAGAGAAAATCTTAAGTAAAGTAAATTTTTGGATGACAAAAGCCATTTAGACAAAATTTTTGAGACGAAAAAAGACATTTATGAGTAAAGAAACTAAACAAAACAAAACAAAAAACATAAATAAAAAGAACAAATTACTTTACATTTTATTTAAGCACCAGTTGCAAAGTAAAAATAAATAAATGAGTAATATAAACAAAAAACAAATATAAGTGTTTTGAGTTTAAAAATTATATTTCCAAAAAAATTCAAATAAAAGTAAATTAGTTTAAAATATAGAAAACAAATTGTGTTTTATTTTTGATGAGAAAACCAAGCGAATTTCACAATTTAACAAGCGGAACTAAAGTTAAATGTAATATTCCCAATGGATAGGAGGGACTTTGCCAAAGACTCTACTCTTCCCGCTACATTCGTCCTGTTCAATAATATGATATTATTCTCCTATAATGTGTTGTATAGGTTGTTTTTCCAGGCCCAAAATAAGAGGTTTCGGCTCTCCCAAGCTTGCCAGCTCACAGGATAATAAAAAACATTAGTTTTCATTGATTCAACTCTCTTATATTAAAAATATAATCTGCATTCAATTACAAGCTAAACTCTTAAATAGTTTTCATTGTTTCAAGTTTAACGTGCGTCAAAGACGACAACTGTAAGAAAAATTGAAAATTCATTAGTCGCATACAGTTTGAGAGGAACTGCAGATTACGCTACTTACGACGCTTTGTACGCTTCTTGTACATGATGCGGTATCCGCACTCGCGACAACGGATGGGATCGCGTGGACGCATCTCATTCTCGTGATGGCATTCTGTTTTAAATGAAACAATATAAAATGTGCATTAATAAACAAATAAATGTACGTTTGTTGTTGGCCGCAAACATGTGCGCGTCTGTTGAAATGCTTTGTTTTTTATTGTTACAGCCGCCTAAAGTCAGGCGTTTTTACTTACCACCGCATATGTATGTCATTGCGGTCTTTACATTCTCCTTGGTGCTGGTTTCCGACATATTTAATTAATATTTTTAACAAAAACTTGCAATTGCGGCTTGTGTACGAAGAACTTCTTCTTCATACCAAAAATTAGGTTTGCTTAACAGCGCTATGTTAATAAGCAATCGCTAACAGCAGTGTGTGTATTTTTGGTATTTTTGCTATAACCCAAATCAAAATGCTATAAATTCAATAAAGGTGTTTTTATGTGCATTTCCTTAATTTACTACACAAAATGGGTGGAAATGCAATTAAAGATTTTAATAAAAACTTGAAAATGTAGATTGTGCATAAAATAATATTATTAGAATACCAAAAATATGATAATTAACAGCGTTAATATTTTAATATTTATTTTAATATTTTTGCTATATTGCAAGTCGGTCACACTAAATTTTAAATGTGCGAATTTCATTGTTTTGTTTAATAAAATGGTACGCAATAGCCATAAAAAGTTTGAAATGCATCCGCGCAATGTGCTACGCATAAAGCCGCCCGACTACACCAAATTGGCCATCAAGCACAAGGACTTTCGCCAAGTGTGTCAACTGGTGGGTTTTGTGAACTTCATAACAAACCAGCATGTAAACGCAATTGTCCTTTGCAGGACATCAGTGGCAAAGTAACGCTTAACTATGGCAACGAGCGTACCCTGCGTGGGCTGACTCAAATGCTGCTGCAGGAATATTTTAATCTGCATGTCGATTTTGCACCGGGCAGCTTGGTGCCCACCTTGGCACTGCGCCTGAACTACATTTTGTGGCTGGAAGATTTGCTGGCGCCACTCAAACTGGACACAGTGCGTGGCATTGACATTGGCAAGTGGCATGCAACAAGTGACCAGACTCGGTACTAACTAAATCCTTTCAGGCTGCGGCTCCTCGTGCATTTACTCGCTGCTGGGGGCCAAGAAGAATCAATGGCATATGCTGGCGCTCGAGTCGAAGATATCCAACATTGAATATGCTCGCGAGAATATCAAACGAAATGGACTTGAGGCGCTGGTGCAAGTCTATCAACAGCCAGACAAGCAGACCATTTTCAATAGCTATTTTGAGTCAACAGCCAGCGAGGAAAAGGAAGAACAGTTTCAATTTTGCCTCTGCAATCCGCCCTTCTTTGACTCGAATGCAGTGAATCCTTTTGGCGGCAAAACGCGCAATCCTGAGCGTCGTCCGGCGCCCAAGAATGTGCGCACTGGCTGCGCGGATGAGTTAACCTGCGACGGCGGCGAAGTGCAGTTCGTGCAGCGAATTATCGAGGAGAGCGAGCTGCACAAGCAGCGCGTGCTGTAAGTACAACTGCGCTAAGTTAAAACATAAATAACGTTTGCCTTTTGCAGCATATTCACCAGCATGCTGGGCGTCAAGGCGAATCTGCCCAAGATTTTGGAAATTCTTAAAGAGCGCCAGATTAGCAATGTATGCACCACGGAATTTTATCAGGGACACACCACACGCTGGGCAGTTGCGTGGAGCTTCCAGCAAAATGTCCTTAAAAGTTGATACAAGCCTAGATATTATAGAAAGATTAAAGGCACTTTGTACGTTTTGTATACCCTAATATAAGTATTCTCTTTTGCCCATCTCCAGCAGCAGCTGCAACTGTTGCCTGCCCCCATAAATATATAGTACTCGGTATCACATTTCGTGCCGTCAAAAGGAGTATTTCGCGTTAACTGGGAATTTGCATGTCAAAGCACACTTTGCTGCCATAAGCCACACAAAATCGAGCTAACCAGCAACAAAACCAACGGAAATTATCGTTTCGTTTTTATCATTGTCCAACGGTCACTTCGCCAGCGCTCAATAAACAAACACACTAACGTCAAATACGCTGGTATTTCTAGCCTGTATCCCAATGCTTAACCATATTCACACACTAATACACGCACAACCAGCCAAATGCGTCATCTGTTTGCTGATTTTCAGGCTTTAATTGAATGTGTAGCATGCTCATATTTCATATAACTTTCACTGTGTTCTTCTAAATACCCTGTATCCATTAAAAATGAGATAAATTTAACATATTCAACCATATTAGGCAATTATATCGATCTAGCCATGTCGATCTAAAAGACTATCTAAGTTATACAAAGTGTTGAATATAGATAGATCTAACAAATGCAGAGAAATGTTATGCAGTATTTTTGTTTATCTTAAACATTTGGTAGAGGCTCTGTCATGTTCTGGGAATGCATCCTAAACGACAACGCTTTCCCTTACGGAGACAGGCTGATTGGAGAATGCTTTATCCTGCCACTTGCCACACAAGCAGGATGATATACAAATTTTCAAAGCATATTGGCTATAATATTCTGGACTGGCCATCTCAAAGTTCTCTTAACGTAAAAGAATAGCTTCTTAACCAAAGAAGAGACCATTTCCGAGATCATTTCCCTTAGGAACAAGATTTACTCAGAGGTCCTTCAGTTTTTAGTGGACTCAGTTGCAAAATGCCTTTAAAATGTTATTGACAACAAAGGGGGCTATATATTTTATAAGCTCTAATCACCTTTCTTTACTTTTGCTATGTATTTAGCTTTGTTTCTTTAATAATACTCACTTGTCGAATTACTTATACCAACACATGAAAATTACCTTAAATCATTTATTTTTAAGTACATATGAAAAAAATGTTCTTGAATTATTTGTAAGCTTGTATTAGCAATATGTAAAAGAGAATAAAGTTCATTACGTTCTTTTAAGACAATTCAAAGTTAAATTCAAAAATATATAATTTGGTTTTCGTCAAAACAATTATGCCGACTAGTGTAGATTTCTTTTTAAGATTGTAACAATTATCTATATTTGTCAAAATACTAATCAACGGCTTTAATTAACCATAAGGTATACTAAAAGTCAATACTTATAGTATTGTTACTTTATGAACTATAGCTTCAACTCAATTTTGCTCATCAAACTCTCTGAATTAAAGAGTATCTGGCAGTCAGACTTTGCCTTTAAAGATGTTGCCAATTTCACTTTGCTGGCTGCTTGTTTCTTATACCCTGTACTAATTGTTATTGTTTTTTTTGCTTTTATTGCCATTTATAGCATTTTCACACGTAATGGTGTAAAAAACAATGTAATTAAATTTCTAGCCTTTGGGTTAAGCTCGGGGACATTTTTCAAACGCCAAGGGCGTCGCCTCTCCTTTTTTGTTGTTCTGTTTAGCTGGATTTGTTGGGTGTTGTTTTTAGTCCAATAACTGAGAAATACCTAGAAAATGTTATAAATAACGCATTTCTAGTTAATACAAAGCATTGATTAGTTGTAAACAACGCTGAAAGTGTACTTAATCTATGGTAGAATTGTTGTACCATTTCTAACAAAAATTCCAATTAAATGTTGAATTCAGTTAGAGCTTTAAGTACTCATATTCAACCAAAACTAGCAAATCAAGTTGAACGCCTTTAAAAGATATATTTATTGACAAGTGTCAAGCATGCATGACTGCCTGCATTCATATCCAATAGCAATGCCAAACCCCAAACGTATCCATATCCTGTCAACTCTGCCTCCAATGCTAACTTCTGCTTCAACGACTGGGGCCTGACGCTGGCTGCATGCCAAGCCAACAATATTAACCGGCAATATGAGCAGATCATGGCAGTAGACGGTTAAGGGGATAACTGCAAATGGCTGGTATCATATCATATGGTACACAACATGGCCATTATCACAAGCGATAGACAGTTAGGCAGCCAGGACACGGACACGAAGCAGGACACCAAAACCAAAAACCGACTGGCAGACAAGCGGCAAACCAAAACCGACAGTTCGTATGTCAAAAGTGCTCAGTGTTGACTTTAAAATCACATTCAATACACACACAGACACACACACACACACATATACAGGTAGCCCTGTTCAATTACTTGGCTCGTTGTGGCGCCCCCGCCCCTGCCCCCGCCTCCGGAGCGACTGCTGCACAAATCCACTCACATGTTTATTGAAAAGGGTTACATGAATGACACACACGCCACAGACAGCACAGCAAGGACTATTTGCATTACGTGTGTGTGACTGTGCTGTGTGTATGTGTGTGTGTGTCATTTGCCTGTCATACACCTCGTTTTGCGTTGCTTTTGCTCATTGCACTAAGTGAATGTACTCGCATTGCCATGCGCCATGACAATAGCATACATTTAGGCGCACGAACTGCCAGCCAGACAATTGCAACTCTAGCAGTCGCCAGGCGCTCTCCGTTCTCCGTTCTCAGTACAGTCACGCAGGTATTTGAGATGTGGCCGGCCCGCCCAATCCCAAAATTCAAAAACCTAGCGCAAACTCAGCTCGTTTTTCTACCAGTTATGTGAGGCATCGTCCTGCATTTAAATGGGATTTTTCAATTTGGTTGACATGTCTGGCACTTAGGCACACACACAACACACACACAGCACACTATGGGAAATGCGACCCGTTTTTCTGGCGTTCCTAAATATATACTCTATAAAAAAAGATTTAATTTTAAACCAGCGTGGTTTGTATACATACATATATAACCATCCAAGAAAGTATTAAAGTTAAACCAAGAGTATTAAAATTACAGAGAGAGAGAGAGAGAGATAACAAAGATGGCGGCACTAGGATAGTAATTATAAGCCGGCTTTAAATTAAACCGAAATTGGAATACATCTCCGGTCAGGAATAAATTATATGCCAAAATTGGCATCAAAAGAAAGCCTGAAAAAATTCAAATGTATTCCTAAATTTGAAAAAAAAGTAAACCAAAATGTTTTAAAATATATTCCAAAATTGGTTTATTTTTATTTTGTCTGTTCTATAGATTCGTCATTTTAGCGTCTAGTATCTTTGTTAACGTTATTACTTATTTTTATACATATATTTTATTTGTATTATTCATGTTACAATTTTATTTGAAAAAATGGTCTTGGCACCGCTCACCAACATCTTTAATTTTAATATAACAGCTACAATTTAAGACTTAAATTATTGATACTCATATTACGTGTAAATTAGCACGTGTCCCAACTATACTGAAAATTTTATGAGGATCGTATAATAAGAACAGCAGTTATTCAATAATCTATTTGTTGTAATATGTAGCAAGGGGAAACGAATACCTGACAGTGCATAAAACGCTGTACTTGAACATTTTTACTTAAATATGTTATATTCGCAAATTTGAACAACAAAAACCCAAATTTTGTTGATTAGATCGACCATCTTGATGTCTGCACAATACAAATACCTCCGTATAAGTAAGAACTGGAATTTCGCCAGATGTGGTGTAAAGTGGAATTTAACATTAACTGCATTCGAATTGAAATTGATGGGTCCACGATGTGTAAAAAGTCTTTTGGACCCAATACGGGCCCAAAATCTTGTAGCTCTTTCCAAAGATGAGATATATTTATCAAATTTGTTTTTGAATGAAGGCTTTAATTCAACAAATCGATAAGAGAACAAGCTTCATTTTGACAAATCAACTATTTTAGGACATAATACAATACTCAGAGATTAGCTTCAATAATAAATATCTAACCGAAAGTTATATCCATTTAAAAACCACCTTAAATTGCACATAACATAACATGGTACATTTATGTAGAAACAGCTGTGTTTAACAGCTGTTATGCTAACAGCTGTTCTCAATTTCAACATTTCTTGTATATAAACAGTATAGTGTGTATAGTATCGTATAATTCAAATTTATGCACGAAAAAGGGGTAAAATTTCCCATAGTGCATAGCTGCTTATCACAGATGGACGCCATTTTTAGTGTGTCTGGGCAATGTCATAGTCTACTTTTGGGCGCCACGCACTTCCTGGTTAGATTCTTTAACCCCTGGCGCCTACGCAGATTGTTTGATTGATGATTTTGTGCAAGTGGCCAAGTGATTGATGTTGTTTCTTAAGAATTGTCAAGGCTGACAACGAATTGTGCACAGATTTTGCGTAGTGTATGAATTGTCATCTAAATTAACCCGAAACTGTTCTGCTCGAAATTTGGTATAAATCTTTCCTGAGTCATTCTGCGCTTGCCATTGTATATTCTGTATTTATTCTATTTATATTTCGTTGGTCAGTTTTATTTCGAGTCATGGCTCAGCTGTGTTTATGTTGCAATCCAATCACAAAATGTTCAACATTTCATTGACCCTGCTACCCAATTACTTATCTGTTCCTAGCCTGTCCTCACCAAACTCCCAGCCTACGCAGTGCGCATTAAATATGTATTACGGCAACATAATATTTGGGTTATGTATGTCATAAACTTATTTTCTAAACAATTTTACGATGCCAATAAAAAAGCTGGGCAACTCCATTCAATAAGACAAGCTCCAACCCCGTTACAATTGAGCCGCTTACAAACATATAGAACTCGGATCCAGTCTCGACTTTATGGCATTATTCAGCACCTTTAACTGTTCATGGTCCGTGTTTCATGGCCACCCCATTCTTTTTGAGGGCACCATGTAAACAATTCGTGACCCGAGCGCGTTTTTAATTAACAATTATACCGATGAGGCAACTCCGGCACACGTGTGTGGCTAGTGAGTGTGCATGTGTATGGGTGTGTGTGTAGGTGTGTGCCACACATTACGGTAATGGCTAGAAAATTACAAAAAGCACACATAAGGGAGCGTTCAGCAGCGCAGTAAAACCATATTAACCAAAGCGAGAACAATAGTAAAACTAGTTTGAAAATTCATGTTTAACAGGGCTTAACTGGCCTATAAAAGATACAACTTGCTTTTACAGTTGACATATTAAAGGGGTCTTAAAACAAAATGGATGAAATATATAAAAATTGTCAAGAAAGAACGGCGCCGATGCTATAATCCCTTGCAGCAATGTTTTTTATACAAAAACTCATTTTTCACCCGAATGTTCCTACGGCAGCTTTATAATATAGTGATCCGATTTTGACCAAATTTGGTCAGATTGTATAAACTTTTTAGAGACTTGGTTTGGGTGATTTTAAAGAGGATATCTTTCTTAACAAAAAAGTTTTTCATACAAAAGCATAGTTGTCGACCGATCGATCCTATGACAGCTATATGATATAGTAGTCCGATCCGACCGGTTCCGGCATATGTATTGCCTGTAGTAAAAAGAAGTATCTGCGCCAAGTTGCATTACCATAGCTCTGTAAACAGGTTTAATGTGAGATCCTTTATATGTCTTGTAATCAAACTGATTTTTAATATATATGAATTAATTATTAATTAACATTTTTAATAAATAATAACGTAACACTATAATATACACATTTCATTAAAATACACAGTTTATTTAATGCTTTAATTTATTTGTATTTTATTGCTTCATTTGGGCTGGGCTACTGGGCGTATGATTAATCTACGAGCACACACTTAGAGTTTTTTCCTTTCTTTTTTGCAAACTATTTGCAAATGAAACATATATCATGTCAACGCTAATTCAATTTATTTGAGCGACTTTTTGTGTAACAATATGAAGGCAACACAAATCAAAAAGGGAAAAGTGTGTCGAGGGACAGTGAAGGTGTCAAAATAAATGTCGCAATTTCGTCGCAGAGTAAAATGTGCTAAGAAAAATTATAGATATTAAAGACGAAAATTTGAGCAGAAATATGTAGATTGTGTTCTCTAATGAATCAAATTTGAATACAAAATAAATCTCAAGGATAAGCCAAGTCCAAAAATCGCTCCAGCTCGTACAAAAGTTATGGCAGTGAAAAGCTGGTAAGAGGCATTAACAATAAACTTTGCAACATTTATAGTCCAAATATTATTTGGCTGAGCAAACACAAACTGACTTTGGGCGTTTGTTTTTGTTTTCAAAATAAGCGGTGGAAGCTATTTTCCGCTAGCCTAAAGCCACAGCTAAAGTCAGCGCTTTAAAGCATACATTTTCATATAGAATTTGTTGGTCTGCTGTCAATTTGTGCTGAACCCAAAAAGTTGATGCGCACCGTTGAACTTCAGACAAAAAGGACGCGAAAACTTTCCACTTGGCAGCTGTCCCGGGAGGCGGCACACACACACACACGCACACACGAGTACACAAACTGAATGGGGCCATTTGTGTAGTGTGTGTGTGTGTGTGTGTCGCAGCAACACGGCGTATACGTAATTTGGCTTGGCACGTCCTGTGCCCCTGCGCCTCCTTTGCAAGGCAGCCTGAATATCGAAATGTGCTCAGATCGGATGCCCAGGGCCGAAACAAAAGCATCGAGTATTTTTATCTTCTACCAAAATAATGACTTTGCATTTCGGCGGGGCAAATGGTGTGCAAACTGGGCAGGACTCCACCCCGCTTTGACAATTACGGCCGAGGGGCTGTAACTCTTCGCACAACTCGTTGTCTGTCACTTTATCAACCTCAGAAAGGGTTTATGTGTCGCTGGCGCATTTGTCATGCTTGTGTCCCACAACACTGAAGAAATGCCAACAATGTCGGCTCAAGTGCTGGCGGGAAATTTGTGTGGAAAGTTCTCTTGCATTTTCACACGCCCAACGCGTGCCTGTTCCTATCTTTGGTTGTAAATGTCCCTTGACATCAGCGACGCAATGTTTTGCTGTTCATTTTGTTTGTATTGTGTGCTTTTGCTGTTCTTCTCCTACGAGTAGTTGTGGAATTTACAAATTCACGCATTAAGTTCAGCTATCGCGCCACAAGGCGGTTCCCTCGACATGTTTTGCGACTGCATTGCGCAGGCAACAGCTGACGGAATTTCAGCTCTTAACTGTTTTCACACAGTTCCTTAGAAGCTATATAAGTTTTATAGAGCAGCGCATGCAGAGCAGTGCTTTAGCAGCGTTGAAGCCATGTTTGGAAATCAAATTCTCTAGAACTGCTTCGGTTGGGAATCTAAAACAAATGCCTGCGCTTAAAGGCCAACCTAACCTCAATTTGTATTCTTCTGCTCCTCTTAAGATAGAGGCACAGGATACCTTGTCGCACAGTGGCTCGTTTTGACTTTTTACTTTACAAAAATCATATCTTTTGTATGAAATAAGATATTGCCAAAATTTAAAAAGCTTGCTTATTGGTTCAAGAGATATGGATGTGGTTAAAAAAAGAACCAGCAGATTCGGGCAGACGATCTTTTTAAAACAGTTAAACAGTGTTCACAGAATCATTTGGCTATAGTTAAATACCCAGAATCGGGCATAACATATGTTTAAAGTCTACATAAAGTTTAAAAACTATGCTAAGTGTAGCGGTTTGATAAATTCTTTATTTAAAATATTTTAAAATTATTAAATCACAATATTTTTCCATTACATTCTATAAGTTAAAATAAAGACACGAAAAATCGACTTAGTCTCGAGTAGTGAATTTTTATTCAATTTTCATTACCTCTACCGCCGAAACGAATTATGAACATTTTAAAAATATTCCTTGCCATAAAAAATAGAATAAAATAGAATAGAATACATATGTATGTAAATAGTAGAAAATAGATATACTACCTGCTACGTTATAATAGCTTGTTCGTTTTAGTTTTTGTTGTATGCAACTTGTCAAGCTGCCACCTAGGTTGCAGAATACTAGTTAAGTAAATAAATACAAGAATTTGATAAAAAGGAGACACGATAAATAATTGTCTATCAAACTGCATTACTCGTTATATCCATTTTCAGCACAGCTTTTTGATTTATGCCCCATGACTCGGCCAAACAAGCCACTGTGCGTCGTGTAGCATGCCCCCAAAGCAGCCTTCTTACTTGTCTAGTCCTTGCTGACAGACAAAATGCAACTGCAAGGATAGTTAAGAGCTTCGGTTGTTGCCAGAGACTTAAATTAAGTTTTAAGTTTTTGTGTTGCATAGTTTGCCAGAGCTTCAGCATGAGAGCATAAGTAGTGGAGTATTAGAGTGCAGCTTAATTTTAATTCCCTTAATTATAGTGCTAAATTAAGTTCAACTATTTCATAGCAATGTTTGTGAATGACTAAGGCACATTTTTTAGAAAGGCGTTTCAGGAAAAGAGCCTTTCATTATTACATATTTTAAAAACACAATTAGGAATGGCTTTTACGGTATATATATATCCACCTCACAGATTTTTCTGGTTGTATCAGCTCCAGGTGTATTTGCGTAAGCCAAATACAAATATAGCAAACATATCAAACTTTATTATATATTTTTGTTTATAACATTTGTATTTTTAATTGACTTATTCCCCCATTCGTCTGTATGGCACTTTTCAATTATTATGCAAGCTATGCAATATTATCGCGTAATTGTTAAATATTTACCCTGTCATACAGGGTGTCTAAGCGCTGCAATTTGTGGGCACCTAATGCTATTTGATTAACCAAAATATACGTATGTATTATGCACTCAGAAAACGTAATACTCATTTGCATAGTTAGCTGTATTTTTGTACGCATAGGGGAAGTTACATTTTCTGTCATTTTTGATTAGACTCTTGCCAGCTGGCGCCTGAAAGTATGCCACAAAAACGCAGCCCACACAGTGCGTGCCGAAAGTCGAATGTCACTTGAAGTGGGCAAATTCACTATTTACATATGTATGCAGTCGCATTTTTATGATTATGTGCCGGTTCCCCAACTAGACGGACATTTGACTTTATGATAACGACACCCTGTGCTGGGGCTGTGGATAGAAAGGTGATGCGGGGTGAAACACAATAAGAGCAGACCAATTCATTTCTGAGTGACTCACACAGACACAGCATGTAAATGGATTCACACACACACACCCACACACACACACCCACACACAGATACCAAAAACAAACTCCCCAATGAAAGCCCAAAAAAACAGTAGTAGTCGAAAAAGTAAAACAGAAAATGCTTTTAAAAAAAGCGTTGCAGAAAAAGTAACTTTTATATGAAAGAAAACAAGTAAGAACGCTCTCGACTGCGTTATACTCTGTTTGCGGTCCTAAGCGTAACACTTTATCTGCCTTTGGTTTGTAGAACCAACATGTCTGCTGACTTTGGTTGAGCTAGCTTCGACAGAGACGTACAAACAGACAGACATTGCAGAAACCCAGTATACTCCATTGGCACCTTTTGGGAAACAGAGCATAAGAATAGTTATCTAATTATGGCAAATAGAAGAGCAAGGATAACAGAAGAACTTTTCATTGATAATTTTATGGGAAAATTTATTATTTGCCTTTTAGTTTCCTCTGTTTTGCTTTTTTTGGCTGCCTACACGCAAAGGTACAGCGAATATTGTGTGTGTGTGTGTATATGTATCGACTGTCTGTGTGTGTGTGGTAAAATGCGTGCAGAAGTCCCGAAAGATGATGATGCCATTGCCTTAGCAACTTTACAGCAATGGCTGCTGCTGTGGTTCCGTTCTGTCTGTGTGTGTATGTATGAGTGTACGTGTGTGTATGTGTGCGCGTTAAATGTCGGCTTTGCCTGCCGCTTTGTTTATTTGCAGCCAAAATCCGAGCAGCAACAACAACCACAGTAGCACACAGCAGCTGATGTTGTTGTCATTGCTCTCAATACGCTTGTTCTCTCTCTCTCTCTCTCTGACTCTTTGCTGCTCTCTCTGTGTCTGGCACACTGGTTGTATACTTAACAGATAAGGAAAAGTTTTAAGCAGTCCAGGAATGGCTGCATGCAATGGAGCGATGGTCTGCCAGATGGAACATTGCCATCAATTGCGCGAAATCGGCCTGTGTGACCTTCACTCTTCGGCGAGGCGGAACTCTGCCTGGTCTCTCCTATGACGGTGATACCATCAACAACGTCAGCTCTTGGGTATCCACCTGGACAGCAAACTAATATGGAGAGCCCATATTTCGGCACTCAAAGCCAAGTGCCTACAGAAACTCCAGAAGCATGACTGGCTCCTGCGTTCAAGCAAGCTTCAGCTGTCAACCAAGGCTCTGTTAATTAAAGCCATTATTACGCCTACCTCGACTTACGCCATCCAGGTATGGGGCACTGCCTCCGGGCTTCCCTGGTAAGTCACCAACAGTGACATCTAAAGAGATCTGAGACTTGTACTGGTCGGGGACCAAATTAACCATCACAGCAGCCGATACGCCGACAAGCTCGCGGCGCACCAAAACACGTTGGCGAACAATCTGGCCGACCCTATACCGCTCCGACGCCTGAAGAGAATGCATCCCTCTGATCTCCCTACCCGTATGATCTCTTAACCTTATACATTTATAAATGTTGTAAATATAGTAGTTAAGGCATCCCTCTGTATCCATATTACCTTTCCATTTACACGTTAGGTTAAGTTAAGAAGGCACTGAACGTTTCCAGCGCTGGAGGTTGAAGTCAGCTACTCCGAAGGCTCATCGCCTAGATCTAAACGTATCCTATGTATAACCCCATTATACACTTATAGAATAATTATATTTATAGTCAAGTTTATTATTTTATTAGCAATATTATTATCATTATATCCTACTATTGCATATAAATAGAATATTACTTGATAAGAAAAGCAGTAAATAGCGCCTTACAGTTTTCTTAAATATTTTGTTTGGCTTTCAACACTATAGCTCTATTTTTCATTATAATAAGAGCGATGACTTAAATAAAGAAATGTCCCCAGTTGAGTTCTGAAGATCCAAATCAATGTGATAAAAAAAGGTTTTAACACTACCCACTAAATTAGGATAGTCTTGTATACATACTTGCATGCTTTGATTCAATTTATATTATTATACATACAATATTGTTTATTATTACTTTATTACATACTATTTTTTAATATTTTATTCTTAGTCTCATTAATTACTTATAACTGAAAAGAAAACAAAAGAAAAGGGGAGTGATAGTTAAAATATTTAGAAAATCGAATTTCATACGCTTGCTTAGACAGCCCTTGCCCCACTGTGCAGCTAACAAAATGATACGAAACGCGCTCTTTTATAGTCTGCCTGGCCTTTTGTGCTCTTCGCCTCGCTCTCCCGCTTGATTTCTGGGGCTCCTTTTGCTAGTTGTTGACTGCCGGCTGATGGTGACGCTGACGTCGCTGCCGCTGCCGCTGCCGCTGCTTCTGCTGTCGACTGTTGAGCCTTGCTCCTGCAGGATAACAGCCACAATTTAGCCTTAGTGTGGACGCGTCGCTTGCGTTTGTCAGTTGTGCCTGAGCTTGTGCCAGTATCAGTCAGTCAGTCGAAGTCGAAGTCAAAGTCAAAGTCAGCGTCATAGCTTCAATTCCAATTCCAATTCCAATTTCGCAGTGCTTTCAAAACACTTAGTAACAAAAGAACTGGCTTGTAATTTCGTGGTTGTGAACCTTTTTGTAGCTCTTTTGAAAACAAATTAATAATTCAATAATTAACAAATACAAAAATAATAATATTTTTCTAATACATTTTTGACAGAAAGGTTTCGCCCTACAATAGTCAAAGTGCAAGTAACAAACCCTAACAAAGTTCATAAAAAGTTAGAACCCGTTTGTGTGTGTGTGTGTGTGTGTGTGTGCCAGTGTGTATGCGTGTGTATACGTGAGATAGTGCTGTCGTGTGTGTGACTTTGTTGTTGCTGCTGCAATTGATTAAACAACAGGCATTGCCTGGTCTGGTTACCTAGGCCAACTCAAATTATAGAGACCCAGCCAGAGTCTAAGCCAGCACACAATGGGCTGCAACACCAGTCAGGAGCTGAAGACAAAGGACGGAGCCGCCATCGATGCGGTCAGCAATGGGGAACCGGAGCCGAGCGCTCCAAAGCTTGAGCTGGCGGATGGCGGCCCCTGCTCAGCAAAATCATCCAACAATCATACCAATCACGGCAAATCAAATTCAATTATCTCCAATGGCGATGCAAAGGCGTCAGCGCACTCAAAGGCAAGCAGCGCAGCAGCTGTGGCAGCAACAAATGGCGTCGACCGTTCATGCGATAAGGCGGAAATCTCGGAGCTCAACGATGATGTCGAGGATGAAGGTAAGAGCAGACAGTTCAAACATAAATACATATACTCGAATATATACAAACAATACCCAAAAATACATTCATATTCGAAAGCTATTCAGAACATTGTATGTATGTATGTGTGTGTGTGTGTGTGTGTGTGGTGTGGATGTGGGTGTGTGGGTGGGTCTCTTTTGTGTATTGTACATTGTCAGCTTCATTATTATTTATTGCGCTTGAATTTATCAGCTGTGTGCTGTGTGGCACATCTTTATCGCCGTTGCTCTCTTTCTCGCATTCTAATCCAATAACGTGTTTAATGGCTCCGCAAATATATATTGCCTCACATATATATATACATATGTAGTATATATAAATTGGGGAATACATGACTTCGTACTGCGCACTACACTGCACTACATTACACTCCACTACACATATGAGCCTTTTTATACGTGTCCTTTTATGACTTCTGTCCATGCGTGCGTGTGTGTGTGCAAATTGTTGTGCCCTTCGGCAAATTTGTGCGGCACTTAACTTTGTTAAGTAGCCGCACTGTTGTCGCCACTGCTCTGACTAAGGCTCGGCCTTAATAGGCATTATTACAGCCCATGTTTCACTGTTTATGTTATCTAATAAGCGCCGTATAAACATTTTTATGATAGCGCTAAGAGCTTCACATAAATATATTATTAACTAGCAGCATAAATTCATTGCCTACTTTTAGGGCTGTCAAGGCGGGAGATATTGAGGTATATAATATACATAGATAGTGCCGCTGTCATAATAATACAATAGCTATGCTACCTGTTTGAACTCTTGAGTTTCGTCCCTTCACCTTCATTTCTATAAGCACTAACAATTATTGCCTTGTGTCTCTTTCTTATGAGTTCACAATCAGACCTGTTCCGAATTCCACTTTCGAATTCATTCCACAAAACAGCATCAGAATAAAAACCTTAGTGTTGTTGTGAGTTTATTTAATTTTTAAACCATTCCTAAGTAGAATTGTGAGCAGGCCTTGGTCAGTTTTTGTGTGACCATAACTGTTAAAATCATCACTCCAATAATCATTTTCTGTCTAAGCGCCACAGTTTTACTGAAAATGGGTTTGGGTGTGTTGAAACTTTTCATAATTCTGTGAAAATAAAGTACCTCATTTCAGTAAAAACATTTGTTTAACACATCAACACCAAAGTTTTGGCTTAAATTTACCCGCCATTGTATTTCTCTTTCCATATCTGCAACCACAATGCTATTTTTGGAATTTCACAAACGAAAAGCGAAAAAACTTTTGCGGTTTGTTTGCTTGGAAAATAAAATTTGCTCGCGAGTTGTTTTAGCGAACCGCAGGCCAAATGAAAGCGCAGAGCTCAAAAGTATGACTCATAAATTACCAGGACGTGTTTTCCCATGTGACAGGTGCAGTGCAGCTCCCGTTCGGTTAGTTGGATTGGGTCCCCGAGCTGAGGGAGGGGCAACCAGCTCAGATAAATTGCTCTGCGACAGTTTATCAGCGCTCGTAAAGCGCAGGCGAGGACGACGACAAAAGAGGACAACAAGCACCATCGCATCCTGGTGTCCTCTTAATGCCACAAATTATGATTATTGCTTAGCAATTTTGTTGTTGTTATTGTGGCTGTGGCAGTCGTTGCTTTTAATTTGCCAAACATTTTCATGCGTTGGCGGATTTTCATTTCGCTGTTTGTATAAAGGACTCAGCTGGCTTTTCCAGCATTCTTAACGAATATAATTTAAATTGGGCGTAAATGGGTTGGCTGCGTTAATTGAGGCTTGGTAAATTGCTTTTGATGTGCCTTGAGCTAAAACGTAATTTGTTTATATTGTTCGAGATTGAAAAGGTTCATTTTAATTTTTGTTTAAATTTTTTTGTAATTTTTTGTTTTTCTTATTTATATACGTGAATATATATAGGTGAAACAGTGCAGCCTCAAAAATATAATTTAATACATAGATTTACGGAAAAATTATACAACTCTCTGAGATTAAATTTGAATCTAAAAAGAATCTAAAAAAACACGTTGGGGGAATAATATTTGCCAGTCCGGCTAGCTCTGATTCCATTCACATTTAAGCAGTGTCGATGGCGTTATAAGAGCCTATAGCTAGAAAAGAGTTTGTCACAAGGAAAAAACTTATAGATTTTTAGATTAATTTAAAGCATAAAAACTAAAGAAAACGTATAAAAAACAAGAAAGAACGTCCATATTAGGGGTGCGGAAGCTTTATACTCTATAGTGTATACAGCAATGTTTTTTATACAAACACTTAATTTTCGTGTGATTTTTCCTATAAAACTTTAAGAAACTATATAAAGTATAAAAAACTCGCAATTGTTGAGTTTGGATGGAATACTTGTATAAACCTAAAAGTTTTTCATACAAAAACTAATTTTTCACCCGATTGTTTTTATGGCAGCTATATGATATAGTAGTCCGATTTTGATCACATTTGTTTAGATTGTATAAAATCTCCAGAGACTTGGTTTGAGTGAGTTTCGTGAGGATGTTTTGATGAACCAAAAAGTTTTTTTATGCAAAAACATAGTTTTCGACCGATCATTCCTTTGGCTGCTATATGTTATAGTGGCCCGAACCGGCTGGTTCCGACATATGTACTGTCTGCAGCAAAGCGAGGGATCAGTGCCAAGTTTTATCCCGATAGCTCTAAAACTTAGAGACTAGTTTGCATAGAAACAGAAAGACATCGGTATATCGACTCGGCTATTGCTGCTGATCAAGAATATATATACTGTGTGGCATCGAAAACGTCTTCTTAAATGCGTTACACATTTCGTGACAAAATTATAATACCCTTTGCAAGGGTATACAAAGAATAGGAATGAAATCTGCAATCAGATGGGGGAAGTTTTTGTAGCCGGTGCGGCAACTGTGCCCCAACTCACAGCTGGGATGGTTAGCGATTTCATTTAGGAAAGAAGGATCTGAGAAAGGGTAGAGATAGGAATAATATAGTACTAGGGTGAAAAATGGAGTGGGACGTAGAGTGGGAAATCTCAGGAACATACTAAGTCAGATATGTATGCATATTAAATATGTTGAAGACAACCATTTGGTATAAAATATAGAATATTTTTATTTCAAATAAATGATTACAAGTCAAGCAGAAAACTCAAACGACAGACCATGATAAAATATAGATTTAGTTGAGCAAAAATACATTAAAATGTTTATGCTCCGATCTGTTGCTTTAAACAATGTTTGTAGTCTTAAATTTGATGTTTCATAAACTTTTATAGTCGCTCGTTAAGCATTTTGGGCTTTTCTGCAGTTTTTTGTTTTTTTGATATGCCGCCAGCGACATAAAAAGAAAACAGGCAACTGTAAAGGCATAAAATAAAACTACTGTAAAGCAAACCAGTCATACAAATGCTTTTTAAGTCCTTGGCGCTTTATGGTCTGCTCCTTTGCGAGCTGTGCCAAGAAAAAAGAATTCATATTATAAACACGTAGCCAGACTCAACACATTCGCAGTCTGTATGCGTTTTCCTCTTGGCTGCAAATCAAAATAAATTAAAAAATGCGCTGCCAGCAAAAGCTTCAAAAAAAATCTGTAGACGGAGTGGAGTTTATTCAACCCGGGCGTACTTAAAGCCATGTCTAAGGCCCCGTTAACGCATAATCAACTAATTAAAAGCAATTCTGATTATGAGCCGTATACTTGGACAAGCCTTGGCTTTATGGCTGGCCACTCCTAGAGTTTTGCTCATTACCTGCCCAGGGGCGTGGCATGACAAAAATTATACAACGCTCCACATAAATTAGCAATAAAGTTGTCAACTCATGCGTAAATCTACGCAACACACACACACACACACACAGAAATGTGCCCAAAAATCCTAAATAAATAAGCATCCTAAAGCGCCAGGCACGCAGCGAGTACAATAAAACACTATGCCCAGTGCTAAGTCCTTGTAAAGTATCTCTGAGCTGCTTTCCTGCTAATGTGAAATGCAAATAAACGGTCGAGAGGTGCTCACGTTGTTATTCTTGTTGTCTAAGAGCAATTAAGCCATTCGTTATCGTTGGAAGATTGAATCAGAGACAACGTATCTATGCGACTTCGTTATACCCTGAAGATTAATTCGTAAAGAAGGAGATTAGTCTTCCACAAGAGCAAAGAAGTCGCATTCGGTTTTATACAACATTTTTTAATACAATTAAATTCTCTCCAATCAGTGCAGTAAAAGCTGTATTTTTTTGTTATAAGCAACTTAAATTAAACTTAATATATATATATACAAAGCAAAATATAAAGTCTGATTGTAAAAGCCATATAATCATAATCATGTTTCTTTGAGTAAGTTTCTGAATAGTGTTTAATACACTAATTTTAATGTTTTCAACCAATAACAAGTAAGAATGCTATAGTCGAGTATACCCGACTACGAATTGCGGGGAACAAGGGAAATATCTGAAATATGAAGCAAACTTGATCTGCGTATGGTATACAGGAACCTACATTCCAAATTTGGTGACGCTAGCTCTTGTAGTTGCTGAGATCGACGCGTTCATACGGACAGACGGACAGACAGACGGACATGGCCAAATCGAAATCTCTTTTGATACTGATCAAGAATATATATACTTTATTGGGTCGGAGATGCCTCCTTCTGCCTGTTACATACTTTTGCACAAATGTAATACCCCCCATTTTTACCCATTTTATGGGTACAGGGAGTAAAAAGTGAGATTTGAATATATAAATATTTAAATAAAATATGAAAAATGCAAATCAAATAATTATTTTCTATAATACAAAATATTTGCATAAACGTCAAATTATTCTATAGAAAATCAATTAAGAATGCTCTCGTCGACTATACCTAACTTCGAAACTCCATGTACTCAGTCTAATATTTTCAACCACATCTTCGTACACTTACACATACACAAATACGCACACACTCAAGCGACAGCACACAGCAAAGCAAGCGAGGCATTTTAATTGGGGGCTGCGCTGCTGCTTCCCCCGCTCTGCAATACTGAATCTTCTTTCGCGAATAAATTCCTTGTTTGTGATCAGATCGACTTGAAATTTTCACAGTAGATTAAAAGTGACCCAAGAATTATATATGCTTAATCTCAAGGCTATATTTTTACTCCCTGTACTCATAAAATGGGTAAAAAGGGGGTATTGGATCTGTGCAAAATATGTAACAGGCAGAAGGAGACATCTCCGACCCTATAAAGTATATATATTCTTGATCCGTATCAAAAGAGATTTCGATTTGGCTTTGTCCGTCTGTCTGTCCGTCCGTATGTATGAACACAAGGATCTCAGCAACTATAAGAGCTAGAGACACCAAATTTGGAATGTAGGTTCGTGTATAGCGGGAAAAGGTCAAGTTTATTTTAGATGTGATATATCTCCCCCGTTCCCCGCAATTCGATAAAAACGTTTTATACCAACATCTTTAAATATATAGCTTTTGAAATAGGCCAAATTTCAAGTCGATCGAATAATAAACACGGAAGTTATTCACGAAAGAAGATTCAGTGCTTCAGCGCGGGGGAAGAAGAAGCACAGCCACCACTTAAAGTGCCTCGCTTGCGCTGCGCTTGAGCTGTGGTCGTGTGAGTGCGTCTTTTGTGTATGTGTGTGTGTATGTGTGTATGTACGTAGATGTGATCGGAAATTTTTGACCTGGGTACAGGGAGTTTAGTAGTCGGGTATACTCGACTATAGCATTCTCACTTGTTTTCTTCTGATTTGGTGGGTTGATAAGTTTATTTGAATTTTTGGTTTGAAACAGAAAACTTAACTAGCAAAGAAAAAAGTTTAATAAGTATATCGTGTTAAAAGTACAACATACTTGTATGTCTGAATGATTCCGCGATTGAATAGACCTTCTGATTGCAGGGTATGTCCACTGTGCGCAGACAAAATCACGCAATTTAATTTCGCCTTGGCCCGGACCGCGCTTAAAAGTAGACAGCACAAAATGCTGATGGCTTCTGGTCGATACTCGGGCGTATGCTTAATATGAAATATATCTTGGGATTATCATAGATATTTGCATAATTTTAATTAAAACTTTGGTCAAAGGCTTTTAGCTACAAGCGATCGAACGCACACACACACCCTCGAACGTGGCTGATGGGCTTGCCCGTTTCCGTTTCCGGTTGCCCTTTGCGTCTAGTTAATTATGTTTCGGTTTCAGCTCAATGTAACCGAACAGAGCTCAGCTAATGTACGTCTAATTGAGAGTAAATAAGGCGTTTTGCTTGCAGTCCCGACAGCTTTTTGATTTATTGGCGGCTAATGATTTCCATTTGGCCATTTTGTTTGCTTTGAGCTCTGTTCTGAGGTGTGGCCAACTTGTTTTCACTGCCATCGCTTTCTGTCGTTGTGTTGACGTGTTTTATGTGTTCGCAGCTCGCTTCGTTGATTTTTCTGCCATTGGGCGTGAGCAATCATACATAATTGTTAAGAAACTAGCGAAATAATTGGCAGAAGGTAGTGAACCGCAACAATAAAGTTAAAATTAACATTATTTAGACATTTTCCGCAATCAAGCTCAATATTATTATTGCTCAATTTTCACACGTACTCTATAGCCACATTAACAGCCGCAAATTGATAGCCATAAATTTTGAGAAGCAAAAATACCATTGAAATGCAAATTTAGCGTCTCCACACGGGACCATTCACAGCTCGTTTGGCAATAGTAGCGGCCAAAGAGCCATAACATTATTACGTATACGCCATGGTAAACCCTTGTGCCGGCATTTATTTTAATTTGCCGTAAAAGGTGCGTCCGTCTGTCCAAAAATAGGCAGGCAGTCAGCCCCACAAAAACGGCCTTGCCCACAATTCTGAAAGCCATCTGATGAGCCAGACGACAGGGTTGGTTTGCTGGTTGGGATCAGCATGTGGGGCTAAACGCTGCATATTTACACGAAACAAATGCATAAAGTAGGAAAATACTCAGACCGCCAAAGAATTGGACACAAGAGCCGCATTAAGGCGCCGGACAAATACAGCAAAAATGCGTGCCAGAATGTTATTTGATATTTTTGTCTCTGACTGGCATACTGGAATTGAGAAAAACTGGCGCCACGCACAAATTATGCATATCTTTATGTACGCATTAATGTCGGCTGTGGGCGCAGCCAGTGGGGTGTGGCTCCTGACAGCTGTTTGGCTGTCCATTGAAATCCGACGATCAAATGGCCTTTGCAAGCGCGAAAAGCATTTGCAGAGCGCACAATTTGCGACGCTTTAACAAACGGAAATGATAAATTGACATTTGTTTGGTTATGCCCGTGGGATTTCCGCTGCGCCATTGCCGCTTTAGCATTTCCTGTCTTACTTACGCCTCTGTCACTTCCTAGTGCCTCGTTTTTGCCCCCCTCCAACACATCCGTATTGACTTAGCAAAGTAATTTGGAATGCTGCAGACTGTTCAGCAAATAAATACACTCGTAACAACAGAAGTCATTAGCTATAAATTGAGTTTAATTTCAAACTTAAGACACGATTTTTCATGTTGACTAATGCCACTTAAACTTGTTGTCAAGGTTGAACATTTTTAGCTCGATAATCATTTTTTAATAAACAAAGTTTATTATTTAGTCTTTTGACTTTTTGACCAACTCATCGATGAATTGCCACAATTGAGTTTAGCATTTCGTTGACGTAAATATGCAAACGTTATCTTCACGACAACTGTTCTGAACTTTGGAATATATACAAGAAAACATTTCGAAGTCTTGTGTGATGTGTTGGGGCCCTTTTGTGTCCAAGTTGTAGTTATTTCAATAAAGTAATGTCATATTCTTTATTTTCTAAAATTTACTCCCTACGCGTTTTGGCTAAACGCCAAAAGGGAGTGTTTAGGGAGTCTGTTTTACATGCTTATAAATACATTTACATATACATATTGTAGGTGTCCTTAAGATTATTATTTATGTCATTAATGTACAATACAAGGCGTAGGTAGCTTGATTTCATATTAGTTCAGCCACTGGCGTAGATAGCTCTGTGTACAGCCCAAATCGAAAGAGCTAGCGAGCTGGAAGTGCACACTAAGACGGCGTTTTGGGAAATTCCACCCTCAAGCGTGGAAAATCACGGAAAACTGTTGTGTGAAACTTTTTTGTGTATCATCCATTTTTTCATTTTCAAGGATCTGTACAAAAAATAATTTTACGCATATTTCTACGATTTTAGAAAATGAACCCCCATGGGCGGGAAAGCTGTGAAATTTAACAATATTGGTTACCATTTTGATTGGTATTGGTAAAGCGAAGGTTAAGCTAACAATTTTTACTCCCTGTACCCATAAAATGGGTAAAAAGGGGTACTAAATCTGTGCAAGTGTATGTAACAGGCAGAAGGAGACATCTCCGACCCTATAAAGTATATATATTCTTGATCAGTATCAAAAGAGATTTCGATTTGGCCATGTCCGTCTGTCTGTCCGTCCGCCTGTCCGTCCGTATATATGAACGCAAGGATCTCAGCAACTATAAGAGCTAGAGACACCAAATTTGGAATGTAGGTTCGTGTATAGCGGGAGCAGGTCAAGTTTATTTTAGATTTGAGATATCTCCCCCGTTCCCCCGCAATTCGATAAAAACCGTTTTACAGGAAAAATCCCCCCTCCCCCTTATCTACGCGATTGAGTTCAGCGGCTGAATATAAACTAAACTCCGAGCGTTCTGTTATTCTAACAGCCTAACCATATGTATATGTTAAGTACAAACAGAATAATAATGTTAATGCTTATGTTACTTAGCAGATATGATCTCAGTGTCAGTGTGACCCTAAACAATGTGTATGTTTCTCTATGGTACACATGTTGTTGCATAAGCTCAGTTTATAAAATGTCAAGGTTGCTCGAAAACCTCCACCTCCTCCCCCACAATTTGGCTTAAACCAACATCTTCCACATTTGTATATTTGCTACAAAATTAAATATACAGATTACTGTTGGCCTCATTGACAGAAATGCACAAACAAAATTTTTCCCTTCCCACGCAAATAATCTCCCTTACCTGTACAAGTAGAGTCATCAAATATGGCATACTGATAACTGTTGACTCCCCTGACAGATTTGACAAAATGAAATTTTGCCAGCCCCACTCCTTCTTCCGCAAATGAGCAAAATCTATATCTCCCAAAATGTAAAGGTAGACTCCAAATTTGACACACAGACTTCTGTTTTGTTTCACGTCTCTTTCTCACCCCGCAAATAACCAAATTATATCGAACTTGAAACAGAGTATTCTGCTGTTGGGTACGTCCGACTGCAACGTCTTACTTGTTTTCATCTAAATATGATTACAATTGTGACTGAAAAATATCCGGAATGTATAAAACTGTCTGCCTCTTGCCTATTTCTATGCCCGTCTGCGGGTTATGAATTTATTACAGAGCTATTGATATGCCTTACATTATTTATGATGTCTATCAGCGGAGTCAAAGTGTTTTGCTTGTATTTTGCTGGCTGGCATTTGTCACTTGCAAACAAATATATGCGCATAAATTTATAAATATCCCTGGTGTCCTTGCACGTCGATATCAGGCATATCACTATTTTGCAAATTTATCATGGCGCCCCCTTACTGTGAATAATTGGATGTGATTATTTAATATCGGTCGCACGATTTCGAATAAAATGTTCTAGGCAATTGCTTCGTTTGTGGTGTTTAATGGCTTATGAATTTTTTGCATTTGATAATCATAAATATTTTAACAACTGTCGCAAAATGTTGCCAATCAAATTGAAATACTCTGTATAAATATTGTTATCTGTCTGCATTGAGTTAAGTCACACAGATTTGCTTACTGCCAAAAAGTTGAATAAATAAAACAATAAATCATTTATCGTCAAGTCACGTGGCAGAAATGACAAATCTCTGGGGTATTCTGTATCTTTGTATCTTTGCTCGAGTGGTTCGTGGAATATACTCCTCGTTTATATGTATCCCCAGGATATTCTAAGTAACAACAATTTAATTATGTTGAGTTTACAAAATTGTAAGTATTATAAATAGGTAGGAACTCCTATCTTTGGCGTGGCGAAGCTATATTTTATTATAAATAGGAGCAGCTTATACAGAAGATGAAAAAACTAAAAGTTTTATCACAGGGTGAAAAATATACATATAGGGAAATTACAAATTATTTACATATTTATATTACACACTTTCCTTACAAGGACGCTTACATTTTTTAACAACAAAAACAGCTAACAACTAACTAGTTTTTGATTTGGATAAAAATTGTTCAGCTTGCTTAAATTATAATAATATCTATACAGATCCGAAGCGGCTAGTTGCAGCATCTGTACCAAGTTTTAATTCGAATAAGTATGAGATACTAGTTTGCATAGGAACAGACGAACAGAAATGGCTCTATCGATGCGGTTATATACATTTTGTGGGGTTGGAAAATGGTCTTTTAAGTATTGATAAATTCCTAATTCATTCCAATAAACATATCCTGTTTGAGTGCTTTATTAAACAGTGTGTGTTACCACAGCAGACAAGCATAAATTCCAAATTTTAGTCGAGCTACTTGAAAATGTGTGTATTGGGAGCTCTGTCAGGCATATTCGTACTGTTGGGGTTGTGTGCGTGTCGTCTATGGGATGCCTTAATCAAGCACATAAAACAAAGGCTAATTGCACAAAGCCAATGCCACAATTCACAAATTCCCAAAGTGCCACACAGCAGTGCCATACGGACGACCAGTAAAGCGGCATCCATTGTTATACTGCACGGAGATGATAATGGATATTACGCATCATAAAGAGGAAATTTAATTAAAAAGTGTGTACTTAACAGCGTAACACCAACACCCCAACACAATAACACCCCAAACCAGCTATAGGAGCGGCAATGGCGGGCAATCAATATAATGCTTGGGGCGGAGGGTACATTACGTATACGTCATGTTGGAACAGCAATGGCAGCTGAGCTGTTGCTTCCGCTTCATAAAAATACAGCCGCCAATAATAAAAAAAACAAAACAGAGCAAAACAAAACAACATAAAGTGCCGCAAAGAAGTCAAAGTACAACATTTTCTTGGGCATGGTTCGGCAACTTTTCTTGACAAACAAAAGCGGAAATTGATTGTATTACAACAGGCACAGCAACAACAAGCAGCAGTGTTAGTTGGCACACACACACACACACACCAATACACACTATATGTTTATATGGTTGTACTGTTATATTCGCGACGCCAGGACAATAAACTTGGCGCCGGCTTTTTTCCATCATACTTGTTTTGCCTTGTTTGTTTGTTGTCGTTTTCATTGCCTGCTCTTGAAACCCTTTGCATAACAGTTTTTATGCAATTAACTTGAATATGTTTTTGTTGCCACTGAAATTTGGCAATAATTGCGCGCCCAGGACGTTACTTTTTCCGTGCTGATTAAAAGTTTAGCCAGCCAGGCGGCAGCTCCTTGGGAATAGCTTCACAAACAAGTTGAGGCAGGCAAGCAGACTTCTGACAGACGTCTAACTTTTGCCAGACTTTGCTTAGTAAGCAGCCGCGAGTGTGTGTGTGTGCGTGTGTGTGTGTATGTGTGTGTGCCTTGTCATTTTCAGCTTTTCTTCATTATGCTCCTTAGAACGAAGTGAGCTACCACAGCTGTCAGGTTTTTGATGCTGTCACGCTGGAAGTGCATACCAATGAGCCATGCTTTTGAAATTTAACAAACTCAGCTGTAGGTATTACCATATACATTTTTAATAAGCCTCAAAATTATTCAAGTACTTTATTCAATTAGAGATACAAGTGGCTCAGCTGTAGGTATTACCATACATTTTCAATAAGCCTGGAAATTATTCAAACATTTTATTCAATGCAAGACAAAACAAGTAAGAAGGTAGCAGTCGGAAGTACACGACTGTGGTAAACTCTGTTGTCTCTTGCTAATTTGTGTGGCTGGAAGTGGGCGTGGCAAAATTATTTTTAGTCAAATCTATCAAGGAACTCAATAGTATACCGTTTTTGTTATAGTTGACTCTAGCCAAAAAATATATTGATTTTATTTGACTTAAAATTCATCCTTTGATGATGTATTAATTCAAACAAAGTAAATATTGAAAAACATGATTTGTTTTTTCTAAACAAAGAACAGAAAACAGATATATTATAATAACTTTTTTGGGTGTTTTTTGGAATAAGAAAATGCACTGCATATTTTTCTGAATTCTAGATAGAACATTTCTTTAAATCTCTCTCCTTCTTTTAGTATTTTTCCATTAAATCTTTCTGTTATTTTATGAACAACCTTAATTAAACTTAACTATATTTACAAGAACTAGTTAATCAAACATGATTTAAGTCTGGTGACTATAAGACTCAAGTCTGGGCTT
The DNA here is from genome assembly GCA_035043065.1 of Hirtodrosophila confusa. Taxonomy (NCBI): domain Eukaryota; kingdom Metazoa; phylum Arthropoda; class Insecta; order Diptera; family Drosophilidae; genus Hirtodrosophila; species Hirtodrosophila confusa. The sequence continues at coordinate 93,862 of JAWNNI010000138.1, read as the reverse complement.
GAATTTCTACTTTTGAGATATATGTTTCCCAAATATTGAAAGAATTTCTGGAATATGGATAGAAATAAGATGATTTTGGGATAATGATTTTATCGACATAGCTTCTAGTTCTTCATAGTTTCAACTTTTTCAACAGAATAGAAACTATTTCTGGTTTTCAGAGAGATTGAAATTTACGTAGGAGTTTTGTTAGTTTTAGGGACTTTATTTATTTATTTATGTTTAAATGTAGGAGCAAATCTTACAGTTTGTATTGAAGGAATATAATTTAGGTAACAACAATTAAATCGAAATTAAAATCGCAAATATTTGAAGAAATATGAACACATTTAAATGATAATTATAATTATAATAAAAATGTATTGAAAACCAGGAAACGACTTCAGAGTCTTAACCAAAATTAACTCAATCACATCCATGGAAAGTAATAATACTATGTCATCCAACTCTGAGACTTTGGCAAACATATCCCTGCACTCAGGTGGCAGTCAAATGCAAGCACTTGAGTCCAACTTAAGAAGTGACTCCGGCAACTACACTTCACAACTACCATAACTACGAGTATTGTATAAGTTTTGAGGGTCGGCACTCAACGTCAACTTTGGGAGTTCGCATTTTATTTTGGTAGTTTCATTTTATTATGTCGCTCTTATTATATTTTTCTTCTGCACTCAAAAACTTTCTGTTGCGTATAAAATCGTAGCCAGCGACCCTCTTCCCACATCATTTATTTCGTTTTCTTTTGTGAGTGGATTCTATTATGGGTATCATATATGTATGTATATTTATGATTAAGGAGTTGTGTGCCGCGAAAACTTGCGGAAATTATTCGGGAATTTGGAAAATTGATGGGGTGTCATTCTGTGGTAGAATGGGCGAGTGGATCTCACATTACACGTGAGTGGGAATCATCAGCACATGGCATAAGGTTGCGTGGTTGTAATCAATGCTAATAAGCCGGCTGCGTGTTTGCAGGAAATTGAGTCGCATATGCGCGAATATAACGCATACGCACCGTGTTCCATGTGAAGTGAGTGTGCGTGTGTGTGCGTATGTGCAACTTTGACTTGACTTTCACTTTGTACGATTCATAATGCTCATAAATCTTATAAGTTTCTCTTTTGATATTGTACTCATTACGCTTATTAATTGGCTCATGCACTTCACACAGATACTATTTATAAATAAGTATATGAAAATTGAAAATATTTAAATGGTATTTCGTTTTAATGGTCTTTTTCTCTGTATTTGTCTTTGTATATTTACTCGTATAATAACAATCGACACGAACAACTTAATTAAAATTGTTGAACCAAATCCAAATAAATCGATAATACTGCAGATGAAGAACCGGAGGTGGAGATACATATACCACATCACCATCATCATCATGGCAGCAAGAAATTCCGTCGAAATCCGTTGAAAAATTTGGATCTCGATTTTAAATTCGATGTTAATTCGTTTTAGCCAGCACCAAAAACAACAATAACAACAACAACAGCAACTACATCAACTGGTGTGTGTGTGTGTGTTTATTAGCAGGGCATTTTGTTGTTGCTGTTGTTACAATGGCTGTGATTAATGCAACCACAAAACAATAACAACATACAAAGCCTAGCAACCTATATAGTACATATAGTAACGGCCTAGAGAGCACGTGTTATATTTTGTGTGTTGTGTTGCTGTTGCCCTAATTATATACTAATTAACTAAGTGTTGTTAACTGTTGCGCAGTGTAAAAGTAGTTTGTCCAAGACTCCATTAACTCTGCACGTTTCCCATGTATATTTTGAAAAAAGCATTAATAAATATTTATAAATAAAAGATATTTTTTGATACTTAATCGGCATGTTTTTCTAAAAAAAACGTTCTAAGCTAAAGTTGAAATGAAACTAAACATTCTATCACTAATATTTAAAACTAAATTACAGCTGGCAACGCTTTGGCAAAGCTTTGCATAGCTTTTATGTCTTTAAGCTCTTTACCTATCTCTTTCTTCGAACTTTACTAACCATATTTATTAAAAGCTCTTCTAAATTTCCTTATGTTCGTTTATATAGCAAAAATTGTTGTTATTTATGTGCTTAAATATGTGTACTTGAGTTTTAATTAGTTTCCGTTGCGTGGCCCTCTAATTTGTTTTGTTTACTAATTGATACTCTACTTCTTTATTTGCAGGTAAATATTGGCAGTGAAAATAAAATTAAATATAGAAATTCTGCTTAATTTAAATAACAGGTATTTGGAGCTTTAAAATGTACCATTATTAGTCCCTTAAATATACAAAATACTGGTAACAATTGGCAATGAAACAGTTCCCAGTATGACAAAGCTTGCATGAAAGCTTTCCTGCCTTTTATATGGCACAACTTGGGCCACAGTGCGGAGGGTTGCAAATCGCTCCGGGCGGGAAATTTCACTCGATGTGACATTTGAGTTTCCACTCATTTGGCCAGCCGAGTTAGACCTACTTTTGAAGTAGCCCACAAGGGGTGCGCCGTGTTTCAATTCCGATTTGTGCCAAGTCAACGGGGCTGTTAACAGTGGCCAAAAACGGCGCTCGTCTAACCAACAACTCGGGCACCCGACTGCTGAGCAGAGCTAACAGACTTGGTTTTTAACCAAACCCGTGAGACAAACGAGGCCAGTTTCACAAATCAAGCGAGGCGTTCGGTTCGATAGGTTCATTTCAGCTTAAAAGCGAAAGTGCGCGCGACTCCAGAGTATATTTTGAAATTCAAAAAGTGTAGCATACATTTGTGCTGAAACGCATTCAACAACTAAGTGCTAAGACACTTGGAGCAGGTACGAACAGATTTTTAAGACTTACAACTATTTAAAGCTGCCAAAAAGGTTGCAATAAATAGTTAAATATGCAAATTTAAAAATATATATATATATATACATAAGAAACAATTTCATAGCAAGAAATAAGACCAGTTTTATAGCTTAACTTGTAGTTTGATTTTTAGTGATATTATACAATTTAATTTTTAAGCCGTGTGTCGTTCGTTTGTTTATCATTTTACGAGCTGCAGGTTTGTGGCCAGCACATAAAATACAAAATTCCATTACAATCTACACGGTCATATTTTCAGAGATATACTTTTTATTAAATTGTGCGCCCAGTTAAAATATTCTAGCTGTGTGTGCTCAAGCCAGCCTGTGCCCATGAATAAATAAAAAAAAGACTCGTGTGTGTGTGCGCCGTCTATACACATCTTCTTCATTTAGCCCTTATTTTCAACATAAAAATAACATAAAATCTGGCTGGGGCCCTGCAATATTTTGTCCTGCTTTCCAATTGGCGCTCCGTGTGTAGTTTGGCGTTAGTTTCGTTTCCGCTCGAATTTTTATCACAGCCATTTGCATCTAATCAGCTTTAAAAATGGCGCTGTTGACCGTTAACAGACTCGCATATTTGATTTTATTATATCGATATACGATGGCAATTAGAAGCTCCAGTTTTTGTAACTCCATCCGGGCCATGTTCACAGGGGCTGACCCATTTCTGTGCAGTCAATTTATGTGTTGACCTCTTGGTGATTGAGTGTTGACATTATAATATGGATTTTTTCATGATTTTATTTGTACATGGGCCTGTGGACCCTTTGCTAAAGAATAATGAACCACGTAGTTTAATTAAGTGGCGTTAAAATGGGCGTTAGGCTTTTAGCCTAAGCCTGAACCAAATTGAAAGGGCACCCTTTATAAATATAAAGGGGCTTGTGAGCTTGTTTTAGCCAAAAAGGTCGGAAGTGTTAAGGAAATTGTAAGTGGATTGGGCTCTCTAAATCCGTACTCTGAGGGCGCATTAACATTAACATTGCATTAGATAAAGCTTAAAAAAATTGACTAAAGTGTCCTTAATTTAGGTATATATTAAAGAGCTACTAGCTTAGTAGTAATAATAGTCACAGTAGTTTTCAATTATGACCATATTTTGGAAAATTACACCCACAAGTGTGGAAAATTCGCTTAATTATCATAGTATATTTATTTTTGGTTTATTTAATATTTAATGTTAGTGTTATTCTGATAAACAACTTAAATTAAACTTGATAGAAGAATATATTTTTTATTTATTATTTATTTAATTATTAAAATGAACTAAATTCTGATAAACTTGATAGAAAAATATATTACTTTTTTAAATTATAAATAAATATTATATTTATTTAATTATTAAAATTAACTGTAATACATTAAAAAAAATATTCTAATTAAGTACAAAAAAAGCGCTAGCATCGAAGCCTTCTGGCCTCTGATATTTTTACTCCCTGTACCCATAAAATGGGTAAAAAGGGGGTACTAAATCTGTGCAAATGTATGTAACAGGCAGAAGGAGACATCTTCGACCCTATAAAGTATATATATTCTTGATCAGTATCAAAAGAGATTTCGATTTGGCCATGTCCGTCTGTCTGTCCGTCCGCCTGTCCGTCCGTATGTATGAACGCAAGGATCTCAGCAACTATAAGAGCTAGAGACACCAAATTTGGAATGTAGGTTCGTGTATAGCGGGTGCAGGTCAAGTTTATTTTAGATTTGAGATATATCCCCCGTTCCCCCGCAGTTCGATAAAAACCGTTTTACAGGAACAATTTCAGCGCAAGGGAAGAAGAAGCACAGCCACCACTTAAAATGCCTCGCTTGCGCTGCGCTCGAGCTGTCGCTCGTGTGTGTGCGTCTTTTGTGTATGTGTGTGTGTATGTGTAAGAGTACGTAGATGTGATCGGAAACTTTTGACCTGGGTACAGGGAGTCTTGTAGGTATGGTCTTGGGTATACTCGACTATAGCATTCTTACTTGTTATTAATATTAATAGCTTAGAATACAGATATCCTTGATAGAAAAAAAAACTTAACCTAAAATGAAATATGAATAAAGAAAACTTCGTGAAAACTGTTTTATGAAATTCTTATGCTTATCATTATATCGGCTTAAAACACAGTTTCAAAGATCTATACAAGAAATTATTTTACACATGTTTCAACAATTTTGGAAAATTCAAACCTTTAGGCGGAAAATCTGGATTTCAAGGTTGTATGGGCGGAAGTCAAAAGTTTCGTTCAATTACCATTAAGCTCATTTTCAAAGCTCTTCACATCAAAAAATTCAACACGAGTCTGACCAAGTTTTTAAACAATCTACCATACCGTCGGAAAATTGGAAAAATCTGGGTAGCTTCTAGAAAAGATTGCAGAGAGTGCGTTAAAGTTGGTAGTTGGAAATAAATTGGTTAAAAATATAAGTCATAAGCAATCGGAGACAATATTAGCTGGCAAGAATATAAAATACAGTTAGCAGTCATTATTAGAGTATGTTTCGTATGCACTCAAAAATAAAACAAACAGTTTTATAGTTCTTAATAGGTATTTTTGTGTCAGCCATTTTATAAAAAGTTAATTCTTATATACAAATTAATATATTGGCGCAAATGAATAGCCATAATTTGTATACAGCTTTTCTGTCCTTCAATACATAATATTCTTTTTCCCAACTTTGGTATCGCTTAAAATATGCTTTATGAAATTTGCATATTTTGTTGCCAAAGTTATTTGCATCGGGAATATTTAAGATGGCTCAAATATTTCCCACCCACCACACGGCCAGCAATTTTCCATCAGCTGCTAAAACTCATCAACAAATTTTCACGTTGGCTTAAATATTCCCCTCGCCCCACCCACCACCGCCCACATTGCAAATGCCAAAAGAGACAAAGCCAAAATTAAATATTCAATTTCAGCCGCTGGCTGCCATGATACAAAATAAAATGCTGTTAAAGTTTTTGGGGCCCCGTACGCCTCCCCCACCCAACAAAGTGCAAACAAACAAGCAACATGCAACGGATGTTGGATGGGGCCAAACGGAACTGGGAACTCTGAAAATGACACATGACCTACAAGGTTTTGTTATTTTTGTTGTGCCCACACTTTTTTTTTTTTTTTTTTGATATTTTTGTTGAAATATTTTTATGACTTGCTTTACGTGTGCGCGGCTCAAAGCAAACATGCCAGCAATCCTGCAGCGGGGTGGGGGAAGGGGGAAGTGAAAATGAAAAGGAACAAAACATTTCCTCGACTTGGCAATCAATCATTGCCAACTACAATTTAGCGCATAATTTGCAAAAAAAAGTAATAAGAAAAGTATTTATGAGTTATGCACAAAGTTGAAATCACATTTAAAAATTAAATAAATAAGTAAGTGCGATGGCAGGACATATTTCTAAGCTACTATGTGCTAAGATATTCCACCCCAGAATTGGAATTTATGACCGATGCCAATCGAAGTGGCTGGCGAACGCGCGGAAAATAAATATTCCCCCTACACGGAAGCTGCAATTATTTGGCTCATCCTGCGAGGAGAAACCAACGTTACACTTTGTTTATGATCAGCACGTGGCCAGGACCTGCTCCAACTGCTCCAGTGCTGCTGCCCCACTGCTCCTGTCTGCGTTTGGGGGCGTTGCATCTGCGGTTAGCCAAAAATGTTTATGGTCCTCGCTTCTGGCTCTAAATTGCCTTTGTTATGGCGTCAGTCCTTTGGCTCCTTACGCTGCTCTTGGAGGTGTTGGCAAGTTTTAGTTTGCAATGCGCCAGCTAAGTGAGTACTTAAAAAGCCGTTAAGCGTCTGCTTAGGTATGTGTTAATATACACATGTGTCAGCTACAGCAATTAAATAACTACGATCTAGGAAATAAAATTATATAAATATCTAGCATTTGTCATTTGAATCTTATAAGAAAATACCATTTATTTTTGTATGAAAAACTTTTTGTTTATGAAGACATCCTAACCAAACTCACCTAAGCCGAGTATCTATATATTTTATACAACCCGACCAAATATGGTCACCATCGGACCACTATATCATATAGTATCCATAGAAACGATCAGTCGTCATTTATGTTTTTGCATGAATAACAGATTTGTTTATGAGTACTTCCTCACCAAACTCTATTAACCCAAGTCTCTGTATAATCTATACAATCTGACCAAATTTGGTCAGAATCTGACCACTATATCATACAGCTGCCATAGGAATGATCGTTGGAAAACTTTGTTTCTGTATGGAATCCTTTGGTTATAAGGTTATCCTAACCAAACTAACCCAAATCGAGTCTCTGCAGAGTTTATACAATCTGACCAAATTTTGTCAAAATCGGACCACTATATCATATAGCTCCCATAGAAACAATCGGATGAAAATTGAGTTTTTGTATAATAACATTGCTACAAGCAATCCATGTTGTTTTAATATCCATCTTTATTTCACTGACCTTTGGAATATATACGAGAATATGTATTTTTATGCTCTTTAGTCAAAAGTGCTAACATTTTGCTCTGCTCTCACACTAATTGAATAAATATTCAGCTGATTTGGCATTTTTTTAAACTGGCGAGCATGACACAGCTATTCTGCTTACATAAGCAACTGAAATACGAGTACTCTGGTATCTGGGCCTGACTTATCTTGCCACATGACTGCTTAATTTACAGATACATTTGTCGATGATGCTTACATAAAGCCCATGTCAAAGTTCTGTTAGCCCTGCAGCTGTACACGACTTTAATTTGTTATAATCCCCGATGGAAAGCTAGGGCATTTTAAACATGACATACATACGCGTATACACACGGTGTGTGGGTGTGTGTGTATGGGGGTGTGGGGGTGTGGGGGTGTGGGGGTGTGTGTGTATGGAGTTATAAATTCCACAAAAGAAATCATTCAGGCACACAAAAGCAAAAGCACAGCCCCATTGTCCTGTCACTGTCCTGACTATATTTCATATTGTCTGCGTGTATGTGTGTGTGTATATGTATCTGTTTATACAAATGTCAAGCGGCAGGGAAGCCTTTAGATTGGCCATCACACACAGAGCCACAAACACAGAAAACAAATTGGCTACGTGTCTGCTCAATGATGCTAACGCTAACTCTGACTCTGACTCTGACTCCGGCTCCGGCTCTGACTCTGACTTCTGCTGCGTATTCAGTTAGATATAATTCAATTTCGAATACACAATGCCAGCAAAATGCGCAGCACACATTCAGATACATGAAATATATAGCATGCTTATGTGCATATCATGCTCGGCTTGTCTCTTATAAGAAGGACTCACAAATGTTTTATTCAAATCAATAAACGAAACAAAAACGCAAACAAGCGCCGTCAAATCATGTTACAAATTGTCAATCCCTAATGTCTGACAGATGTTGCCATAACGAAACTTGTAGTTGGCCATTTTTCACACACAGATACACAGGAACAGGCACACACACACATCCACGCACACTCATAATTAATGCCAGGGTAAACACTAGCTTTCCACTTTGCCCGCCCCCTCTCCCAACTGTCCGTGCATTTAGTCAATCAACGCGCAAAATTTGCACATTTCAGAACCATGCCACGCCCATACCCAAAGCCAGCCCTTAAGCCAACTATACTCGTAGTTCAACAGCAACACACACATTGAGCATACGCCCCATATGCCAACAAGTTGGGGCCCAGCGACCGAGTTGTGCTGAACAAAACGCGCCTCTGGCCGCTTGCATAGGTGTGTTTGACTTTGCATATCTAATGGTTAGCTGCCAGTCTGTGCCACTTACATATACACACAAAACACACACATACACACACCTATTGCAAGTGCATAACTGTGACTTTTGAGTGTCGTTCCTCCAGTCGTACTTGTCCTTGTCATGGCCCGCGGTTTACTTCAAAGTGCCCAAGTAAGTTGACTGCTTGCTGGGGCATAAGTTAAGCAAACTTTATGAAAGGCTGGCAAAGTGTGGTCTACATTATAGACTCTTAAAGTCATAATAGAATGAATTGGAGGTCATGCTAGTTGAGTTACTTCTGTAAGTTAAGCAGTAAATTTATATTCCTCGCAGGCAAATCCTTTTTCAGAAACCTACATGAATAGAAAGTTTGTAGCAGCGAATGCAGCTGTGCTTATTGTGCTTTGTTTTCAAAAAAGAAAATACTGTAATAGTTAAAGTTTAAAATAATAATTGGCCACTGGGCAAACGGGTTATCTAATAAAAAGTTCAAAGTTCAACTTCTAAAGGCTTAACGTTAATTAGGAAGGCCACCAGTTTGTGTTCTTTTATCAAACACAATGTAATACAAAGTTGCGCATAAAATTATCCAACTTTTATTTAAAATTAGTTGTTACTCTAATGAAACTATTCTGCTAGGGATATACGGAATATAGTACGATATGTGATCTTATTGTCTGAAGTATAGAAACTAGACATGAGCAATATCGTCTTGGCTGTGACTTAGTCATGTCACAGTGTGACTGAATATAAACAGTAACAGGTTCGCTCTCACAGTGCTAATGTTAATGGTAATAATCCCAATAACAGTAACAGTCCCAATATCAGCTGTTAATAATGATAATCGCATTTACAGTGCAATATCGATATTAACAGTCACAGACAATCTTTCGACTTAAAAGATTTATGAATAACGGACTGTTAAGTTAGTACTGCTACTTTATATAACAAGTAAGAATGCTATAGTCGAGTATACCCGACTACAAAGCTCCCTGTACACAGGTCAAAAATTTCCGATCACATCTACGTACACTTACACATACACACACACATACACAAAAGACGCACACACTCGAGCGACAGCTCGAGCGCAGCGCAAGCGAGGCATTTTAAGTGGTAACTGTGCTGTTTCTTCCCCCCGCGATGCAGCACTGAATCTTCTTTTGTGAATAACTTCCGTGTTTGTTATCCGATCTGACTTGAAATTTGGATAGTAGATTAAGAGTGACTAAAGTATTGTAAATGCCAAATCCCAAATCTATATCTTGAAAATTGCTACTGTAAAACGGCTTATATCGAATAGCGTGGAAACGGGGGGAGATATCTCAAATCTAAAATAAACTTGACATTTTCCCGCTACGAACCTACATTCCAAATTTTGTGTCTCTAGCTCTTATAGTTGCTGAGATCCTTGCGTTCATACATACGGACGGACAGGCGGACGGACAGACAGACGGACATGGCCAAATCAAAATCTCTTTTGATACTGATCAAGAATATATATACTTTGTAGGGTCGGAGATGTCTCCTTCTGCCTGTTACATACATTTGCACAGATGTAATAAACCCTTTTTACCCATTTTATGGGTACAGGGAGTAAAAACAGTTCCCAATTTCATGACTATGGTCTGTAAACAACGGAAAAATATTAAGAGACAATTTCCGTCGGGGTGCTTGACTTTCTTGCATAAATAATTAGTAAGACAATACATAAAATACGTTCCATACAAACGCGCACAATTATTTGTGTTAACTTAACAGAGCAGTGTTGGCAAGTGCGTAAGCACTTACATAGTAGTGTTAGTAAGCATCGCAAAATAATTGGCGATTTACCTGAAGAAAACTATGATTATATCATACTACTCGAAATTGGAAATTTAATTAATAATACAATAAAAATTTCAATATTGTTGTATATATTTGGAAATAGTAGGGCTTTATACAGAGCATATTCGGGCACAGTTACTGATAGTTACTCAGAATTGTCGCTCGTCTCTAATAGAATAACTGATGCCAATAACAAATGCAGATTCAACATTTTTTTGTCATAGCCTGCTAAGTTATTTCCGGATACCAACTCGGATATTTACTAAATTGGGCCTGGCTATTAATAAAACAATTGTCATGGGGTGTCAGTACAGGTTGTCCTGACTGTCCTGGCTGTCCTGGTCTCTAAGTGCCCACAAATTGAATGCCGCACTTTTGACGACAACGGTCATTTATCTATGCTGCTATGCTGTGCGTATTCAATTAAATAATGAAACACGGGGCTAATAAATTACAGGAATGCTCGGAGAACACGAATGCAGAGAGTGGTGCTCATAAATATGACCCACATTGGACAAAAATCGTGTAAATCCACAAATTACCTTAATATTTAATAACAATGGACTGGGCCACAACACGAAACACGGAAACTTTTAACGAGCCGTAATCGGAGCTCCAAGATTTATATACGTCACGTTGACGCAGGTGCGCTGACTACTACTTAGGCACTGCGTGGTCTGAGTGGGGGTGGCTTTGGGTGGGGGAAACCCCTTTTTGGGCACATCATAATTCATTCGCTGGCTCTGACTGCTAAACAACAATGGAGGCCTAAATGTAATTTCCTTTGCCTGGCCCTGGCCCATTGTCTGTCTGGCATTGTTAATGCGTTGCCGCTGATTCACTGTCAATAAAATCAAATTTATTTCAGTTACGGATTTTCGGTCATTACGTGGAATCTTATCGGACAGGCAAATGGCTCGAAGAGCCGTGAGTTTTGATACTCAGCCGCAACGACATTGATTCAGTCAGCCAGGAAATTGAAATCGAAATTTCAAATTTATCGGCGCGTAAAGTATTTGCTTACGGTCTTACGATTTGTTTGATTTCGTATTTTGTATCTTAATAATTTAGATAGGCACTCAGCAGTAAAAGCTGTGAAGGAATTTAAGAAATTTAAAATCGTTTAGTTTGAATTGTACTTAGTTATTTGAGTTAGCAACAGCAAGTGTCTTTACTTTATTCTTAAACTCAATTGCATTTTATGAACTTCATCGAATTTGATTGAAACCATATTTGCATACTGCAGTTAGGCATAGATGGTGATTGCCAACAGGCAATTTGATATTTCATAATAATGTTCCGTCCTTCGAAGATACTTTGACTTTTCATTGGCAAATGAACTGCAACAACAAGAGCATCGGGCACAACAACAACATTGCCTGCAATAGCGCAACTTCAATACAATATATTGCCAAAGTTCAAAGTATGCAAAGTTGGAGGCAAAGTCCTTGCCAGCGCCAAACTGACAGGAGCAGACTTCTTAACGACCAATGCTTGGGCTAGAGCAGAACAACAACACCTAGAGTATACAAGAAAGAGTACTCTGATGGAGAGTGCTAAGCTGGTAAATACCCTGTAGAAGGTCACTACGATTTTAGTGACCTCTCGTAATTTACAGAATAAACGGTTGAAAATGTGTCAAATATCAGGGCTAACTAAACATTTAAATTGTAAATTAAATTAATGTACCATAATTTGACTCGTTTGTACTGCATTTATGCTGTTGAATTTATGATTTATTTATTTTGAGCATTCAATAATTCAGCATTTACAAATTCACAAAATAAACTGCAAAAAGTTGCCACATACTATATTAAAAACCGCATCAAAGGACTTGTTTCAGTTTAGAAATAAGCTGGTTAAAATCATTGTTAAATTTCGTATGTAAATCAAATGCTTGTTTTCAACATTTCCATAACAATATACCCTTTTTATGCCATTTGGGTATAGGATGTAATTGAAGGCGTAGAAAGTAGTTTAGCATCTAAATATAAGCTGCCTTCAAACAGCTCTCAAGGCATTGTATTGAATGTTATTTGATATAGTTAGTTCACTTGCAAGGCGACTGCTAGTCTTGCCCATCCGACCATCAGTTTGTGCATCAAACAGGCAGTCAGTCAGTCAGTCAATCAGTCAGTCAGTCAGTCAATCAGTCAGTGCGTCAGTCAGTCAAGTCATTCACTCGAGCATGTATTTCCTTCCTTTCTGCGCTGCAGCGCAGAATTTCCGTTTCAATGCACTCTGATTGAAAGTCTTGCATACTTATGTGGTCCTTGTCATCGTGTGTCGCACTGAAGGACTCCCGGGCCGGTCCCCGCATCCCGCTCACACGCTTTGACTGTGCCGTTTGCAATTTTAATGTGCAGCGACGTAGATGCAGGCTCTGATAAGGACGAACGTCCTCATTTCGATAAGACGGCAATGCAACTAAGCTTAATAAAAACAAGGCGTGAATATTTAATACACGCCGAAGACTAAATACTCTGATAAAGCATGTAAAATTCGAATTAATTGTTAAGTAAGATAGACAATTGTTATCATAGAACATGGCTTAGCACTTACTTCTTTTTACTCCCTGTACCCATAAAATGGGTAAAAAGGGGGTATTGGATTTGTGCAAAAGTATGTAACAGGCAGAAGGAGACATCTCCGACCCTATAAAGTCTATATATTCTTGATCAGTATCAAAAGAGATTTCGATTTGGCCATGTCCGTCTGTCTGTCCGTCTGTCCGTCTGTCCGTCTGTCCGTCTGTCCGTCTGTCTGTCCGTATGTATGAACGCAAGGATCTCAGCAACTATAATAGCTAGAGACACCAAATTTTGAATGTAGCTTCGTGTATAGCGGGAGCAGGTCAAGTTTATTTTGGATCCGAGATATTCCCCCCCATTGCCCCGCTATTCAATAAAAACGTTTTACAGCCACAGTTTTATAGATAAAGCTTTGGGATTTGGCATGTATAATACATTGGTCATTCTTGATATACTGTCCAAATTTCAAGTCGATCGGATAATAAACACGGAAGTTATTCAACAAACAAGATTCAGTACTGCAGGCTTGGCAAGCAGCAACATGAAGGCTTCAGCATATGTATATACATATGGGCGAGCGAGCGCGAAGCGCGTGCATTTTCTATTATGTACTTAAGGCTTAACCATGTGTGCGAGCGAGCGCGAAAGTGCAGCGGGTCTTGTACTCGTGACGTCACGACATACCAAAACACACGGCATCAGCTGATGCACATGTCGCTTTTAAGCAACACAAGCCCATATGGTTTCATAATTGCTTATCGGTACGCAAACCATACGATAAATTTTAAGCACCTGATCTGCTTGACATTTTTCTTTGTGAGACATGCGCCATCTGCATGACTTTATTGTCTTGAAACATATTGTTATCAATGCTCTGCATAGTGCAGACTATGCATCAAAATTCAAAAATTGACTGTTGGCGCGCAGCCAATTGGCCTCTTCGATAAAATATCGATAAGTATCAGCTCTTCGATCAGTCTCGCTCATCTCTGCATTGTGCTGCTAGTATTTCTTTCACTCTACCGTCGTTCGTCATCGTCATCGTTCGTCATCGAGTTCCGATTTTGATAAATTTGCGATTGAATGTTTTAGACCTGGGTACAGGGAGTTACGTAGTCGGGTATACTCGACTATAACATTCTTACTTGTTCAAAATGAACAAGAAACGATTTCATCCCAAGGACTTGCCCAACAGAGTCATTGTATAAAATTGTTCTTCGCCACACAAAAATATAATAAAATCAATAAAGTAAAATAAATTGATATTAAATACATATATGTAAATAGTAGAAAATAGATATTCCTGCTACGTTAAAATATCTTTAGTTAGTTTAGTTTACTATATAATACTAATTAAAAATATAATTACAAGATTTTGAAAAAAAAAGATTAGCATTGTTTTCCGTTTATGTGACATTGTCACATTTGACATTTCACTGGGTAAGGACATAAACTTCTCATTTTCAAAACCCATCTAACCGTATCCACATTCGCATCTCTCAGTGTCGCCATTGTTGCATGTCCTGACAATGCAACTGTTGCCCACAACCTCTTCAGATAGACAATGCCTTTGTTAACTGCACCCTCAGCAGCTTAGTCCTGTTTGTCCTGTTAGCCGTTAAGTGTCTAATTAAATAGAGCCTTCAAAGCGTTCTAATTTCCACAATCGCACCAACCCAACAATATTTTATAGCAGCAATTTGCTATATGAGGAGCAAATTGCTTTTACTTTAATTGGATTTGAATTGTCGTCGGTGTTTTCCAGGGTCACGCACCTACTACATCTGCTTGAGGGTTCGGGCTTTGGGCTTTGGGCTTTGGTCGTTGGGCGTTGGGCTTTAGGCTCCTGCGCCTGCCCTGTGGGGGCCAAGTGCATGAAATGCGCGCCAACTATTTCCCAGGTCTGTGCCGGCGCCCTTGGGGAATTTTCTTGATTTTTCTTTCTCATGTATTTGCTTTACGGCATGTTTGCGCCCATAACTGTAAATCCGTTTTTATTATCCGCTTTTAAAATGAGCAGGCCCCTCCAGGCAAAAGGACCAAAAGCAAACCGAGTGCCTTTCACATATTTTGAGTGTGTGTTTTTTCCCCTCATTCAAAATAGGCAAAAGGGTATTTACTGCTAAGCATATAAACATATTTACGCGAGTTCTGGAATCCTTAAATTGGATTTTGTGTAATTTAAGAGCAAAGTACATTGAAGCTACTTAGAGACGAATATGAGATATGCCTAATCTGTGAATACATTGAAGAAAAAGAGATGATAAGTTCTGATTAATATGATCTCTCCTAAATATCATTATTTGCATATTACTTTAATGTAAAATGTACAAATTTTAAACATATTTACTTAAAAATTTGTTGGAACCCGAGAGTTGTTTTGGCGGGAGAGAATTTCCAAGCCATCCTGCGGGGACTTTAATATTTGTAACAAGCCCGACCGAAGCAGAAGAGGGAACATCTCGATTCCCACCCGATCCCATCTCTACTATATACGAGTACATATATAGAATCCTATGAAGCTGAGTATTTGATAGTCGAGCCGCTTGCAAATAGCGCCCTTGCACTTAATATTTTCGTTGGTTTACCCACTCCTCGAGGCAGGGGCTACAAATTTGGCGCTCAGATTCATTGCATGCCGCTGTCCATAAACTTAAGCGCCGAACGAGGAAACTCGGCACCACTCTGAGCTATTTTGTTTATTATTTTTTGTGCTAAGTATTCTGGCTTTTGCAACTACAAATTATTATGGCAACAAACAGCAAGCAAAGGTCAACAATTCGAATACAAAACGGAAACTATGTGCCACGACAGCTTGGTGGATCTCATTGGGGAAATGGGGAGTGCAAGAGGAGCAGAGAAACTTTATGGCATGGTTATGGGCGCACTTAGACACTGATTTATGACACAGAATGGTATGGGGACTCTACGAATTATGTGGATGGGATACAGCTCTTGGAATGTGGCTTCAATTGGAAAGAATTTCGCGTATTTGGTTGTCAAGTGGTTTTGAAAATATGAGAGGGGAGGAGTCAAATGCCTTACACATTTTCAAATGATAGTGTGGTAAACAAAAGAGGGAAACTTATATGTGGAAAATGATAAATTCCTTATAAAATATTGTAGACTAGCTGGTAAAACCCCAGCGTTGCCCGTTGCCCGAAATATTTAGATTGAAATTCATTATGTTGAATTTGTCTACTTTCGTCAATCGTAAGAAATACACAAAAAGAACGTATCTCTATTTTCCACCCGTAGTGGTGGATTTTCCTAAATCGTTAAGCCACATGGTTTTTCATCTAGGGCTATGAAAATGAAGGTGATTCCTATCGTACGAAAGGCAGAAAATGCTTGCCAGATTCTATACTTTTGCAGCAGTGAGGATGAGCTTTCAAGTTCGATAAGACAAGTTTTAAGTCGCATGAAATTGTAAAAAACTTAGAAAGACAGTTTTCCACTCATTTTTTACAAAATCGGTAAGACACGCATCAAATTATTTGACGTGAAAAGTTTTGAAAATTAGTTAAAAGCTAATCGGACTAAAATTAGACTTTCACCTATACTACTTTGAGACCCCCATTTTCCAAACACGAGGGTAGATTTTATAAAATCGGTAAATTATGTGTCAAATGATTTCTTGTACTATAGATCATTGAAAATGAGATTGAAACCGATAGGATGGTTAACCAAAAAGATTCATACAATAGTTATGCGCGATTTTGCACGCTTTAGGGTGGAATTTTCTAAACTCCCGTCTTAGTGTGCACTTTCGTCATAGATGGAACCTACTTTGACCATTTCAGCATTCTAGCGCTTTTGGCTTGTGGTTTTTTTCTTATAGCAAATCTGTACATTTATTATTTCACTTAAAAATTCCCATTTATCGACACTAGCTATTAAAACCATTTAAAAATTAATACTTAGTATATGCAGCTTCAATTAAGTTAAGCCCATTTTATTCAATACGCTTTCCATTTCCTGTCTGTCTAATTAGAGATTCCTTCACGTCAGAGACTAAACTCATCAAGTTTACGGCCATCAACACCCACAAATGTTTGAACAGTTTGATACAAGCTTATGCATACATTCTCGTATTTGTTGTTTGTCTCAGCACTTAGAATTTAATCATAGCCACAAGCTGCAATTTCTCATTAGTGGGCAAATATGCCTGAACGCAAATTGCCCACTGGGCACAAATCCAAAAATATTTCAGAGGAAACATCAGAGTCGCCCGAATAGCTCAAGGGCTTTAATTGATTTTAATATTTAATTGCGCAAACATGAGATGCAAATAAATTGGAAACTGAAATTCGTAAACGAACTCAATTTGCAAACAATCCCAAATGTAACCAAGAGCTCTGGGGTCCGGAAGAGATGGATAAATGGGGATGAGACTTCAATAAATAAATAGTAACGCAAATTGCTCATGTGGCAAATGCATAAACAATGCAAAGCATTTGCATTTATTTTCAAAGTATTAAAAATGTACACACAAATTATGCAATAACAAGAAAAAATGTAAAACTCGATTAAAAACACAAATATATATACCTTTTTTTAAACAAAAACTTGACGTATTGTTTCTATGGCAGACATATGGTTTTTACTCCCTGTACCCATAAAATGGGTAAAAAGGGGGTATTGGATTTGTGCAAAAGTATGTAACAGGCAGAAGGAGACATCTCCGACCCTATAAAGTCTATATATTCTTGATCAGTATCAAAAGAGATTTCGATTTGGCCATGTCCGTCTGTCTGTCCGTCTGTCCGTCTGTCCGTCTGTCCGTCTGTCTGTCCGTATGTATGAACGCAAGGATCTCAGCAACTATAATAGCTAGAGACACCAAATTTTGAATGTAGCTTCGTGTATAGCGGGAGCAGGTCAAGTTTATTTTGGATCCGAGATATTCCCCCCCATTGCCCCGCTATTCAATAAAAACGTTTTACAGCCACAGTTTTATAGATAAAGCTTTGGGATTTGGCATGTATAATACATTGGTCATTCTTGATATACTGTCCAAATTTCAAGTCGATCGGATAATAAACACGGAAGTTATTCAACAAACAAGATTCAGTACTGCAGGCTTGGCAAGCAGCAACATGAAGGCTTCAGCATATGTATATACATATGGGCGAGCGAGCGCGAAGCGCGTGCATTTTCTATTATGTACTTAAGGCTTAACCATGTGTGCGAGCGAGCGCGAAAGTGCAGCGGGTCTTGTACTCGTGACGTCACGACATACCAAAACACACGGCA
Organism: Hirtodrosophila confusa; assembly: GCA_035043065.1. Taxonomy (NCBI): domain Eukaryota; kingdom Metazoa; phylum Arthropoda; class Insecta; order Diptera; family Drosophilidae; genus Hirtodrosophila; species Hirtodrosophila confusa. The sequence continues at coordinate 75,684 of JAWNNI010000138.1, read as the reverse complement.
TCAGCTGATGCACATGTCGCTTTTAAGCAACACAAGCCCATATGGTTTCATAATTGCTTATCGGTACGCAAACCATACGATAAATTTTAAGCACCTGATCTGCTTGACATTTTTCTTTGTGAGACATGCGCCATCTGCATGACTTTATTGTCTTGAAACATATTGTTATCAATGCTCTGCATAGTGCAGACTATGCATCAAAATTCAAAAATTGACTGTTGGCGCGCAGCCAATTGGCCTCTTCGATAAAATATCGATAAGTATCAGCTCTTCGATCAGTCTCGCTCATCTCTGCATTGTGCTGCTAGTATTTCTTTCACTCTACCGTCGTTCGTCATCGTCATCGTTCGTCATCGAGTTCCGATTTTGATAAATTTGCGATTGAATGTTTTAGACCTGGGTACAGGGAGTTACGTAGTCGGGTATACTCGACTATAACATTCTTACTTGTTTATTAAAGTTTTTGCAAATGATGTAAAGTATAATAAATCTTGCAATTGATCGGTTTGGTTGTAATATCAGTAAGACCTAAGCGATTTATATGCAATCCAGGATACAACTGATTGTTTCTATAACAGCTATATAATATAGTAATTCGATACAGCCAGTTCTGCAAGAAAAATAAGCATCTGTGAAAAGATAGCTTTAAATCTGAGGGTCAAGTATGTATAGATAAAGAGAGACGACCAGACGGACATGGTTAAAGAATTATGATAACAAATATATATTATTTCTACCGCCTGTTTCAGTACGTTACACATTTCACGAAACAGTTATAAAACCCTCGCCAAATTATAAAAATTAAAGCATGGTTAATTTATATTAGTAGTGTTTCCTTGTACGAAACAAGTAAGAATGCTTTAGTCGAGTATACCCGACTATGCGACTCCTTGTTACATTTGTGCACTTGCACATAATATATACAAATACGCACACACACAAGCGATAGCGCACTGTAGTGCAAGCAAGGCAGCACTAAATTTAGTATCTTGAATAACTGCTGTGCTTATTAACCGATTGGCTTGAAATTTAGACAGTAGATTGAAAGTGATCCAAATATTATACACGCCAAATCCCAAGGCTATATCTTTAAATGTGTTGCTGTAAAACGTTTTCATCGAGTTGCGGGGGTGTGGGGCGAAACTATCTTATATCGAACATGACCTTCGTGTGCTATAAACGAACCTACATTTTAAATTTGGAGTTTCTAGCAATGATAAGTCGGCTCGGCTATTGATACTGATCAAGAATATATATACTTTATAAGGTCGGAGATTACTCCTTCTGCCTGTTACATACCTTTGCACAGATTTAAAACCCCTTTTTACTCATATTACAGAGAAGTAAAAAGTTGCAAATTGAATTTAAAATTTTTGCGCTTTGTTTGCTTTCAAATATTTGCAGAAAATGTTGTTGCCACTGGCAAACAGTTGGCAAACATTTTGAGTGACACACAAATTTGTGCTGAGCTGCCCAACTATGTATATGTACATATATACTATGTATATAGTATATGTATACTCGTATGTGTTGACTTTTACAAACGGCAGCTTCAAACACACACACTATTACATAGTTATGTATACATACACTTATGAAGACAAATACAAATACAAGTGAGATTAGCTTGCACTCCGGAAAGTTCGTAATCAAGCAGCGGAAAATTTTAGTGCCTGCCACTTTATGTTGCCCACTTTGCGGCATTTCGCGAAAATTAGTTGGTGGTGTCGTAAAGATTTTCCCACTCCGAGCGTTTTAAACTCATCAAAATGAAATGCTCTGTTCTAAAATCTACCACGCAGCCCATCTACTCGCTGGTAACGATAATGCGCAGTCGTTTTATGTCTGTCTAGTGTCTCGTTATACCCTGTAACAAAAATGCACAACAGTAGGCATTTTTAAGGCATCGTTTTGATCAGTCTCATTTGCCAAACTCAGATATGGAATTTGGTTAGAAGCAACTAATGCTAAGCGATGTTAGGATGGTCAAATTTTGATGGTACTAACAATGCTAACGACAGTTTTCTCTGTCCTATCGATGGTACGTTGTACTATCAGTTGCATTTTATGCAGAAATATATTGCTCCTAAGCAAAAGTCTTGAATATAACAATATTAAATATTCATTATTATAACTATTATGGTAATTAGTTTTAAGGTTCAATCTTGGGAGAGTTCATAGTTTTCAGAATAAAGAAATCACGAGGATTAGTGAATGGGGGAATACTAAAAGGATATTCAGCTGAAGATTAACTGTCGCTGGACTGTACAAATTCACATGCCCACTTTTAATAGAAACTATTATTTATCTTCCCAGTAAGATCCTCAACATATCTTGACAAATCCTCACCTTCTCTGTGTCCCCCTACTGTGTGATTATTTACTTGATTGGTATTCCTCCTGAGTCAATGTTTTCACAAAAAGAAATAGTCAGGCCTGTTCTGAATTCCACTTTCGAATCAATTCCACGGAAATATGTACAGCAAGCTTTTCGGCACGTCTATTAAATAAATTAATACATAAGAAAGCAAGTTATTTAATTATATTCTGCTCTAAAAAGTATGCTACACGCTATTCTGTGGAATTGATTCGAATGGAATTCAGAACAGGCCTTAATATTCATATTTTAAATATGTTTGCAAATTATGGTAGGTATCTCTAGTCGAGCACTCCCGACTAAACCACTCAAACTTGTTTCTTTTGTGCTTGTTGTCTTGGGATATTGATGAGCTGTTGTTCTTTCATTTCCATTGTTGTTGCATGCGCCACAAAACGACACTTGAGACCAGTTCAGTGTTTTTTTCTTTCTGCATGGCCTATGTTTGTTTACATTTGAATGTTTGCCTTGCACAACACCCCCCTTCTCCATAGAGTGGCATGAGCAGTTTGTTATGACTCTTTTGGGCCAAGCAGCGTCGAGTTAATTTAATTCTGTGTTCCTGCTTAATTAAGTGCTGGTCAAGCCTCAGTTGTATAATCACCAATGGAATGAAATGAGGCAGCAAAGTTTTAAATTAGGAATTAGCAGACCAGACCTTAATGCCACGAGTATACTTAATGCTATAGATGCTGATATTTAGCCGAGCTCTTGCTCGGCTTTTGTCTATTCCTAGCCACATTTGTGAGGATAATCCCATACACAGATGGTCTCAATTAGCATGGCAAACACTGAAGGCGAATGTGGATTAATTTTGTGTGAATTATTGCTAAATACTTAATTGGATTGTTGCCGTCTCGATGAGTTTGTTAAAGTCAAAGAGCTAAGTTCGAATTCCAGGCTTGGGTATGATGTCACAGCCAATGTCCCTAGTAGCCAGTTTGTCACTATAATCAATAATAATAATTATAACTGATGGAGCACTTTAGCAAACAAAAACAAAATAATAATACCCTGCTAGGGTATAATGAAATTTCTATTTATACCAGTTACACATTGAATAAATTAATTACGTATATTGTTTGCTAATTACACGTATTAACGTTTTAATCATGGTTCTTTTCACAATTACATTTTACATTTTTAATTTCTTCATATTCTGTGTTGTCATCGTCTTCGCTTGCATAACTAACTAATTACACTTCATTACTCTTCTTTTATTCTTCAATTTTGATTTAATGGGCGCAGCTTAACAACCGTGACGTCTTCTAACCCATTTTGAAATGTCACCTTTGTTAATTTAGACTGGCATTTAAATAAGTGTGCACAAGGTATTACAATGGGCTGACACGGACACACACCATTTACACACACACACACCCACACACACAAGCCAGAAATAAAACTGACAGTTGTGTACTAAATGGCGACATAAAACAATGTAATGGAAACCTGTGCACGTGGCGCAAGTTTAAGTATAAATTACCACAATAAATATAAGCCCCAGCCATCGGGCAACAATAATGCCAACTACAAAACCAACAACAACAAAAAACAACTATTATAAAGGAACAACAACAGCAATGTTCTTACGCACAAGCGCCTTTCTTATAATGGCCTCAAAGCAAAAAAAGGCAGCGGAAACTGCTGTGAAAATAAAAAGCGAACAACGAAAGGCAAAACAGTAAAACAGCAAAACAGCAAAGGCAACAAAGGCAACAAAAGCAACATGAAGAAGATTTTCCACGCAAGCGTGACGTGTCGTAAGATTCATACGATGTGAAAATTAAATTTTCGCGTGTCAGTGTAGAATTAATTTTTCTTTTTTTTGCGAACTCTCATTGCGTAATGGAAAAACCTTGAAGTATTACAGACTGCAAAGAACGTCAACAGGTGTTATGAAAACTACTTACAACTCAACTCAATTTTATGTCATATTTTTTTGAGATTGCTATAATTTAAGAACTAGAATAATTTTAACTTGATATTTACACAACTCCTTGTACCCAGGTCTCAAATTTTTGAACTCATTTTCCTACACCTACGCGTACATACACAAGCATCTTGTTTCTTGAATAGATTCTGTGCCTTTAAAACGATTGTCTTGAAATTTGAGCTGGAAATTAAAAGTAACCCAAGTATTATACATGCCCAATTCAAGACTATATCTTTTAAATTGTTGCTGTTAAACTTGCGAGGGTGCGGGTTGATATATCTGAAATCTGAAACAAACTTGATCTGTATTTGGTATACAGGATACAGACGAACATGCAGACAGACGGACAAGGCTAGATTATCTCGGCTATTGGTACTGAACAAGAATATATATACTTTACTTTATAGGGTCGGGAATGTCTCCTTCTGCCTTGTACATACATTTACACAGATTTAATACTCCCTTTTACCCATATTATGGTTATAGGGAGTAAAAATCTTGCCACCAAATAAAAACTTTGAACTAGAGAGAGACCAAATGAAATATTTAGCCTTAAGGAATGCAGCACGTTTGTTACTTGTCGAAATTGCGCAGAGTATGAGTTCCTGAACCCATTGCACATTGTTAATATACCGCCCAAAGGATTCAATTACAATTTTCTCGCACAATTTCATAAACATTGCGATATATGATTCCCGGCTAGCAAATTGCATTTTGGCACGCCTGCCGTGCTGTTACCGCACCTGAACTCTGTCCTCCCGCCGTTCCACTCTCCAGATCCTACTCTAAGCTCACTGCACTTGGTTTTTATGGTCCCTTTCTGTCGTCATCGGCGTAATAAGTTTCAATTTCAATTGTCCTTAACGTGCTGCCGGCAACAAAAGGACAACAGCCCGAGCACAAAGCAGAGAGCCGGTAGCAAATGGCACTTGCTCCTGCACTGGCAACCATAACCATAACCACTTCCCTCTTTGCATTTGAGTATATTCTTTATTAAAACCAGCAACAGAGTGTTTCTGCCTGTGTTCTCTATACCCTGTAACGAATAGAGGCATGGGTATGCTGAACTTATACAAATTTAAAGCTTATGTTGTGGAAATATTCAATCATTATACTCGGACCTGTTCCGAATTTCCCTTTTCGATTGAATTTCACAAATAAGTGGGTTGCATAAAATTGCATAATAGGTTTTTCTGTAGATTTATTAATTCTTTTAGGTGATCCCTAAAAAATGCTTCAAATGTATCCGAATGTGTTTCGAACGTGGATCTTAAAATAGGTCTGATTATCTCTATGTAGAGCTACATTTTGGTGTGCTGAGTACGGAGTATCCTTAAGCCCCGTTCTCCATTCTTTTTTCTGTTACTTGCCATATTTTATTTTCTTTTCCGCAGAACTCTGAGAGCTCTCCTAGCCACATAGTTTGGCTTAGCTTATGCGCGTGCTGTAAAACAGAAATAATTCTAGAAATATTATTATACTCTGTTACCAAAAATAAGTGTGGTAAAAGAGTATATTGAGCTTGTACATTATCCGTCTGTCCGTCCGTTTGTTCGAACGCGGTTTTTGTTCTTGCCATTGGAGCTATTGCAATCCATACATCCTTATGTGATAAAATCTTTAGTTCCACACCTTATAAGCTGGAGTATATATGTATTTCTTCCACAGTTTTAAAGCTAGAGTCACAAAACTTGGGATATAGACAGCTGTTGATCTTCTGGCAGACTTGGTAATACAAATTTGAAGTGACTTTGATCCCCTGTCGCGAAAATAATGAAAACCTTTACCTCCCACGTAGCTACAGTCACAAAATTTGACAAATTTTGTACATTTGTACCATACACAAATAATCACAGATTGACAACAGAGTATACTGCAGTCGGGAACGGACAACTGCAACGTCTGTACTTGTTTTTGAACAACTTTTGTGCTGCGTTGGCGCCCAATGCTTGTGGGCAGTTTTAATTTTGTTGCAAACTTTTTCGTGAGAGGTTTGGGCAACATTTTAATGAAAAAATATATGTGAGCTTTTTTTGGGACCGTGAATAGACCGGATACGTTATAATGGAAGGCCAAGGAAGTGGAACGATTTGTTTTCAGCTTGGGGAGAAGCTTTGCAAAATGCTAATGTTGTTGAAGTTTGCAAAGAGTTCATTTTAATGAGATAAAATACATTGATTGTTGGTAAACGTTTTCCAGCAATGTTCATTTCTCTCATACAAACAGAAGTTTATTTTCTAGCTGGCCAAAGTAATTGCAGAAACGAAATTAAAATTTTCTCAACAACCAAAACAAATTGTCAGGATTAGAACTTTGCACAAAATTGCTACACATCAGTGCACAATTTTGTTAACTAATTTCAGGAGCTTAGCAACACAACACGTAATCAAATTGTCAACAAATGGATTTGTTCAGGCCGGCACGTGACCAACGTGACTCTGGGACAAAAGGCTCCAGGACACTCGTACGCTAAGCTTTGCTTGGGGCTGACAAAGGCATCTTCATAATTTCCAAAGCATTGCGCATTGCATATCAAATAGTTGGCCTTTTGTTTGCCTTTTGAAATTCCTGCGGCCCTTTTGAATAACTGACTGGCAGACAGGCAGACTGACTGGCATATGGGGCGTATGAGCATTTAAATGCCATGGGGCAAGGAATTTCTAGCAGCTGTCGAAAGTTTACACAGCCTGTCAATCAGCGCATCGATCGAGTGTTGACTGTCGAATTAAGCGCTCAACTTGATGCCTAATTGAAATTGATTGTATGCGCACTTTGCATACTTTTATCTGTATATATAAAAAAGTTTGTCCTCACTGACTGACTGACTCATTTATAATCAACGTACAGCCCAAACCGTAAGAGCTATTATGCTGAAATGTTCACACTAGGTTCTATCTATGATGAAAGTGCGCATTAAGACGGAATTTAGGAAAATTCCACCCACAAGCTTTGAAAATCGTGGAAAACTGTTGTAAGAACCTTTTATGATTATCGACCGAATGGCTTTATACTAATTTCCAAAGCTAAACACAAAAACAACAGGCGGCAAATAGGTGGAAAGTTTTTGTCTGGAATTTTGGTATTATTCTTGTAATTACCTTCAAAATCATTTTCAAAACTACACCAAATATAATTTAAAAGAGTGCTAACCGATTTTGAAAAATCTACGTCCACACGTCGTCACGGGCTGGAAATGGAGGTCAAGGTCAAATGAGTTAGATTATAATTTCCTACACAAAAAATCAAATCATAAGCATGTGTCTCAACTATTTAGGAAAGTCTACCCCCGGGCAGGAAAATTGTGGTACGCTATTTTGTGTACTTCTTACGGTTAGAACAAGTAGTCAAGTTCAACAAAATGCGTTTTCATCGAAATATTTCGACGAGCAACGCTAGGGTTTTACCAGCTATTATGTAAATATATGTGAGAATATGTATGCACTTTCCGGTAGGCAAATAGAATGTGCAATTGTGCTTAATCAGTTATAATAATAACTGCTGACGGAATACCGGAAACGTCATTAAATATAATGATTAATTGTTCTCTGAAAATAAATGTTAAGCTCGTCAATTGTCAAAATAATGCGTTTATCTCGAAAATATATTTCCACACACGCAGTTTTAACCCGCATACAGATAATTATAATCATAACAAAGATGAATTAAGTTAGGCACAGCTCGGTTATTATGAGCTGGTCGACCCTCGTCGCTTTTGGCCATTAAATATGGCCAAGTTTGTGTAATTTATGAACGTATTTGACTTTTGGCCATGTGTGTGATTACACTCTATCTATTTGCGTGCATTTAATTTGATCTGACCGGACTGGACAATTAAGTGAGCCTAGTTCTACAAATTACCCCACATAAATTCTATTAATTGTCCCATTGCGAGACACGCACTGTGTACCAAAATATATTTGTCATGGCTGATAAGCGGCCTTTGAGAATTAATTCAGTTATTTATTGGCATATCATATATTAGCTGACATTTTATGTAGATGGCAACTAAGGATACGTTTGGGTATCAGGGTTTAAAAAATTGGTGTAATCAAAGACTTTATTTAGTTAAGTAAAAACCAGTATTGTCAAGGTTTTCCATACTATGTAAATATTGGTAATTCATTATTATTACAAAAAAGTAAAGTTATTTATTGGTGTATCATACATTAGCTGACATTTAATGTAGATGCTAACTAAGGTTACGTTTGGGTATTAGGGCTTAGAAAATTTGTGCAAGAATAGACATTATTTAGTTAGGTAAAACCAGTATTAACAAGGTTTTTTATACTATATATGTAGATATTGGTATTTCATTATACTTACAAAAAAGTAAAGCCAGCTCTTAGGGGGATTTATTTATAACCTTAGTTAGTTGCTCCCTCTAGAGCTATTTGCGTTCCAGCGGCTCTATTAGCCAGGCAAAATAAAGAAGGGCAAACTTTATGCCATTAAGATTCACTTAGTGGCATCATGAGCATATCCACCCAAATCTCTGCCAAGTGTATTGTGTATTTGCTTGTGGCACGAAGGTTTATGACACCTCATTGGGTATAATGCACCTTCGTTAAGCCCCTGAAATTATTTTTTGATGATAATTTTTGATGCTGTCGCCGGGCAAAATGTACAACCCTCAACATGCAAGCATTTATTTATGAGTCAACTTGTCATACTTTAGTGAATTACCATTCAGCCAATGGAGCGGGCCACTGCCAGCTTGGCTTAATTTATGGCCGGGCTTTTTGGATCTGGCCACGAAACGTTTGCCATTCTCCGCTGTTGTTTGTCGGCTCATTTCCTTTCACACCTCTCAGGTGCGTGCCATTTTCATCGACCTTCTGGCACGAATACAATCAATAGTAGCGGTATCAGCAGTTTTCTTGCCGTTGTGGTGCTTGATTTTGTCATTGCCAATATAGTATATCAGATGGCTTGAAGCGCGTGTGTTGATTTAAGTCATTTCAAATCCATGGTGACGATAACAGCGTGACACTCGGTGGCGCACCAAGAACAATAGTAGCAACAATATGCGGGTATTGTGTATCTAGTTATGCAAGCAACTCAAATGAAAACTGAACTGCCATTGTGTCATTGAATCCATGATTAATTATGCAAATAAAACACGCAGCAGTGCTCTAGTCAAGTGTGTTCGACTGCGAGATACCCTCAACCCAGCCTCGTCCTCAAATGTAAACACGTGCGAATATCGCTCATTTACTGTCATAAATAAAGAAACAAACCCAATTCAATTCAATCCCACCTTACAGGAAAGACGAAGAAACCTTATAATTTCGAAATTTGCTAGCGGTCTATCACAAACAGTTTCTTCGGTGTTCGTTTACCCATCGTAATTAAAGAACTAATTTGCACAGTAGATAAAAAGCTATACCTTCAATATAATGGCTTTAAATTGATTTTTTATATCGATTTTCGGCGGTGCGGAGATGGGGAATTATTTAAAACCAAATTGATTTGTGTACTATAACCCACATACCAAATTTGTTGACTCTGGCTCTTATAGTCTTTGAGATTGACGCGTTTAGCGTTTAGCTAAGGGTCCATCAAAAATAGTTTCTTCGGTATTCATTTACCGACATCCATTTACACAGTAGATAAAAAGCTATTTCCTCAAAATTTTTCCATTTAATTGATTTCTTATCGATTTTCTGTGGTGCTGAGGTGGGGGAATATTTGAAACAAACCGGATCTGCGTATGGTAACCTATATACTAAATTTGTTGACTCCAGCTCTTATAGTCTTTGAGAGTGACTCACAGACGCGCTTTGCCAGTCCGACTCGATTGTTGCTAATGATCAAGAATATGTATACCAGAGGGGAGGCGCCTGCTTCTGTCATTTTTAATGGATTTAAGGACTGCAAAAATACCGTGCTGCATTTATAAATTCACAAATTGAATTGCAAAGATATCACACGTTAAAAATTCCAATCACCAATCCATGAAATGACACTAAACTCATAGTCAACATTCGTGTTTATTTTCCACACTATTTCATGAAATATTTTGCCAAATATGCAAAATATGAAGTCTGCTTTGAATCTAATATGAAAGTGCTTTTTAAAGTGAGTTTTATTCTTTAATGAAATAAAGCTATAAACTGCTTATGACATAAGCATTTAATATGCTAAACTATTGCGTTCAGAAACTAAGTTTTAAATATTTATCAATTTGATTTGTCAGGCAGGTTGTATAATCACGGTCTTCGTGGCACTTGCATACCAATAACTGAAAACGACTTTAAAAATACAATTGAAACCTTGGCCATTTGGCCGACTCCTGCTGCGGCTAAAGACGGAGACCCCTGCGGCTGCTTATTTATTTAAGACTGTCATTAGGGTGCATGCACGACTGAGCGCACGGTTTATGGCCTTAGGCCAGGTCTACGAATCGGAACAGAAACGAACAGGAGCAGGAACAGCTGGGCGAAGTTTCCTCCTGCCTTCCATCCTGTGCATAACTCATTCGTTTTAATATTCTCCAGGCATTGTTGCGACCCGCTGCCTTGCACTGAGTAATAAGGATAGAACTTCTAGACAGGCGGCCCTGCGAGCACCGTCTGTGTAAACATTTTGAAGATAAGTAAAATCACAATAAAAATGCAACGCGAGCCCAACGTCAGCAATTTAATTAAAGTAATAAATTGCAAGCCATTTGTTCTACCTGCGCAACGTGGACGAGCTCAAATAAAATGTGTTCTGGGAAATGACCTGAAAAACGATTACGGTCTTAGGCCCAGGGTCAGCTGTCAATGGTCAGTGTTCAACGTACGTGTACATTGAAAAGTAATGTCGTAACTGGCAGTTAGAGGCAATAGCCAAGACAATGCATAACAAAAATCAATATGGATTAAATTGCTTTGCAATTTGACTATGACTGTAATTATGCGTTGAAGCCCTAAATTAACATAGAATATTTAAAAATGTCCTATTTGACACATCAAATAAACTGCTGAAGGTTGCCACACAGTTGAAATCCAAATTAAAGTTGGGTTGTTAATTGCGACTTTCTTAATGTCTAGTTTAAGGGGGAGATTAACTAAGCTTTGCATACAAATTTCTGTTCAAAAAGAGAGTGGCCACACAGTTGAAATCTAAATTAAAGTTGCTTTGCTAAGGACTACTTTCTCAATGTCTATTTTAAGGGGGAGACTAACTAAGCTTTGCATAAATTTTTCTGTTCAAAACGAGAGTTGCCACACAGTTGAAATCTAAATTAAAGTTGCTTTGCTAAGGACTACTTTCTCAATGTCTATTTTAAGGGGGAGACTAACTAAGCTTTGCATACAAATTTCTGTTCAAAAAGAGAGTTGCCACACAGTTGAAATTTAAATTAAAGTTGCTTTGCTAAGGACTACCTTCTCAATGTCTATTTTAAGGGGGAGATTAACTATGCTTTGCATACAAATTTCTGTTCAAAAAGAGAGTTGCCACACAGTTGAAATCTAAATTGAAGTTGCTTTGCTAATTGCTCCTTTCTCAATGTCTAGTTTAAGGGGGAGATTAACTTAACTTTGCATACATTTTTCTGTTCAAAAAGAGGGTTGCCACACAGTTGAAGTCTAAATTTAAGTTGCTTTCCTAACGACTATTTTCTCACTGTCTAGTTTAAGGGGAGATTAACTAAACTTTGCATACATTTTTCAGTCCGATAAAGCTATGATTATACGTATTGAGTTTGTCAATGCCAGTTAAGTGTACTTGCATTTTATTGAGAGGAATAAACTTATCTACATATTGAGAAAGCGACCCTAAGTTGGCTGTGACTCAACTCAAGAAATGACGGGAAAATTAAACTCAACTTTCATGATATTGTCTTTATACAAGCATTTCTGACTTTTCCAGGAAATTATATTGCAATATGAGCATTTCTGTTACGTAGCTTTTAAAGATTTGCTTTCTTTTTTCTAGATGTTTCATGTGTCAAGGGTTTTTACTAAAAACTTTTTAGTAATCCTAGTTTGACAGAGATTGAACTTTAAGAACTAAGCTCGTTTCTATTTATTCAAGAACTTTGTAAATCTGGCTGATATCTGAAAAGTACTTAATTTCCACGCATTTTAATTGCATTTGTGGGTGCTTGAATCTTTTAGTTAATATTTCATAGCAAAGCAAACTATGCAGCTTGCATAATTGAGCATTGTAAATTGCCACGCCGCCCAGATGCCGCCCACATTTCTTGAATGCCACTTGTCTGCATTTTAACTGCTAAAATCACCCAGTGCCCTGGTAATGACAGGATTGCAAATTGCAAGAATGCTGCCATTGACATTCCCAAGTATTTAGTAACAACTATGGAAAAGATGTCCCGCGAACAGTTAGCTAATGAATTTTAATTACGCAAACAAGTTTGCTTGGGCATTTACGGTCCATTCCAAGCAGTCGTTATTTCGTTCTCCAATTGTTCTTTATTGCAACTTAGAAAAGGTACAAATATTAGAGCGTTCTAACAACAATAAGAAGGTCGGGAGAACACACAAAAGCGAAACTTGACAACACTTAATCAGATTTCCTTATAGCGAGCGGAAACGGAAACGATTTTCGTTGGCCCCGTAGATAACTTGGCGGAAAATGGAAATGGCTTATTATGCATTAATTAAGTATAAAACATTCTTGAAGTTGATGAGCATGCTCTAACGCCAGCAAATTGCACATACGCCGCGTTGTACGACTCCAGGAGCTTATTTAATGTGTTGCGTGCGGCTTTCATGTGCCATTTTCTTATTTTTCTGGGCGGCCATAAGCATTTTATTATTATGTTCTTGGCACAGGTGAGAATTTGTTACCTGTGTATCTCTGTGAGGTTATTAAATTTATTTTTCGCGCTTTAACAGTTTGGCCTCGTCCTAATTTTGTTTTTCGCATACAATAAAATCGAGGCTGGCACTGAAGAGCCATCAAAATTTTAGTGCGAGTTCATTTTAAATTAATTAACAAACATTTAAAGTATGCAATTAATATAACAATTAAGTGTGCTAGACGTGCTCACAATAGTTGTTCGACAGTTTTTAAGTAGATTTAAAGGCCATCAATATAAGCTGCTCGACAGCAGTTAAATAAATGACAATTAAAAACTTTTGCGAATGCAAGTCACAAGCGTGACCACAATATTCGATTAATCAGCACACAAAGTGCGCAACAAAAACTAGGTTATTTTAATTGTTTATTGATTAATTGCTCAACAATTTATACTCACTGGCAACCCCAAAAAGTATGCAATAATGCTTCAATTCAATGGCATTGAATGATTTAATGGCTTGGGGCCGAGCACTTTCCGAATGACTATCAAAAGGACTACACTCGCCGCTTGACACCAGCAAAACCATCAACAAAATGTGGCCTGGTCTCTTACACCTGCCACGCCTGCCGAGCCCCACCCCACCCCCTACCAGCTCCTGTCAGCCCCTGCCACTAGTGCGGCCACAGCTCGACAAGGCAACCTTGCAAAAGTGCACAATACAACACCATTTTTCAAGCCACAGAACTGTTTGTATTTCGAATGTGGCTGCTTTGGCTGTTGCTGGCTGATAGTGTTGGCCAAAAGGCCTTACGTGTCAATTTATTATAACTTATTCAAGGCCAACATTCTGGTATCTGTATGAAAAACGCTATAAAAAATGAATGCTGACCCAGCCAAAAATAGCATATGGATAGCATTGTTTACTCCCTCCAGCACTTTAATATCTTTTGCCCAAAATTAAAACCAGCTGGGGTATATTGTATAGGCTGAGCAGCTGTCCCTTGTATACCCAACCCATTTCATGGGGTATCTCATTGTCGAGCAATGGCTTTGCCATTTTTATTATCGGCCTCGTTTATTGCCGGGTCCCTGCCCAAACTCAAACAGGCTCAGAAGTTACGCTTCGAGTGTATTAGCAAAGTTCTTCCGTTGAGTCTGATGGCAAAAAGCACTAAGACTTGGAACCTGCTGTGAGCTCAATCAGAAATCGATCGATTTTTCGAGGGGCTGGACGATAGCTAGATATTTAATTGCTTTGCCAAACTTTAAACACAAGTTCTTACAAAAAAGAAGGATAAAAGTGTCAGCTGTACTTTTGACGCATCTTATTAAAAATGAAACTTTTTACTCAACTTTCTAGAGATAGATAAGATGGACAGTTTTTTAATAGAGTATATTACTTTACCTTTTATACATTTAATTGCAGCAAAAGCCGCAACTAAAATTCAAGCCGTATTTCGAGGCCACAAAGTGAGAGAAACCATGAAAAAATCGGAAACCAAAACTGCAACCAACAATGGCAGCGCTGTCGCCGCCAACGCCGCTGCCGCCGCTGCCGCTGCCGCCGAGGAGGCAGCCTCGTCCTCTGCGGATCCCACCAAGGAGGAGCTGGAGGCTGAATTCGATCCTAACGACAAAGGTAAGTGAATGCTGCATAAAAGCAAAGTGTCCAGCAATATTGGAGACTCGACATGGCGTTAGTTTACGGACAGCAAATATTTGCTTTGACAAGAGCAAGGATTGACAAAAACAGCGAAAGGACATAAAAAGGACGCATAGAATGCTGCAGTGGGGTATCTTTACAAACAAATACAACAAATTCCTAAGCATAGAAAAACATTGAAGATAAATACATCTTTAAAGCTTATTTTCAGAAATAAATAAAAAGTAGATGACAAATCGGTTTAGAGAACAACTCTTGGATAAAAACAATAGAATTCACTCAAAATCGGTTCAGTTTCGTCACACTTAGTTAAAAATCTGGGAAGAACTAAGAACAACTAGGAGTTAGGGAACCTTAAAAGTCAATATCTTTTTAAATTTTTGGCACAAAATCTTATCTACAAAAGAATGAACTCAGAATAAGTTTTAAAATAGCGTTTTATACAATTTTAATGTTTTCAATCAATTAAAAGTAATTTCATTTGAATTTCATTGATCCAAAAATAAAATAGGACAAGGTAAAAAGTCCAAGAACAAAAATATACAAGAATCTTTATTTTTAAAAATATTTATTTTATTTTATATTTATATTTTTATTTTTCCAAAGTACTAGCAACTATTGGGCCTTCGACTGTATTCTTAGAAATAAATAAAATGTAAATGCTTTAATGATTAACATGAAAAGATAATAGGAGAGAAACAATCCGCATAGAAATCGGTACAGTTTCTTCAAGTTTATGGAAGTTGTAAATCTAGGAAAAACATTTCTTATGGAGTTGTGAACTATACAAAACCAATTATTTGCATTTTTGGCTTGATTATTGACCGAAAATTTGGTATAAGCTTTAAAATAGCGTGTCTTACAAATTTTCTCGCCCGAAATCTACTATAGTTAATTCCAAGTGTGTGTCGCATTAAAACTACAACTCAATTTATCATTCACGTAGTTAAGGCTACATTTTGATATAGTAACCCAGAGGCGAGTCGTTTGACTATACTTTTAACCTGCCTGCTCATGGTAACCCCATTAATCATCCTAGAACCAGCCAAAATCATCATGTATGTACATTATTTGACACTTGGCAGTCAGTCTCAGTCCCTAGCAGCTGCAGCTGTGTCCTTAGGGCTGCCAGGATACAGCGCCCACGCACATTGTCAGCAAATCAGCAACTTTACACCCAAAGCCAAACTACATGCTAGAATTACAGTTTGCACAACTTCGTAGAGCGTAATGAAAACTTTGGTGTTACCGTTACGCAATATATGAGTTTTCAAGTGTACAACAAATTTGTCACTTGGCAACAACAAAGTTGCCTGCGAATGACAGCCAGCCCGGCCCGTATGGGCGTGTTCAGTTTACAGCATCGCCTCCACAACCCGCCCAGTGTGTATTTAATCGTGGCTCTGACAGATCCGCAATGCTCATAAATAACGCAAAAACTTCAAGCGACACAGGCATTTACCCCCAGGGAGACGGGCAGGCCGAATTGGTCTAAGGATCTCCAGCTAGCACGCTTAACCCTATTAAGCCGTAACAGCCACTGACAATTTTTAGCCATAATTTGCCAGTGCTACAATAAGACAGTCAGCCGGGCTCTCAGGCTCCCAGGCTCACAGGCTGTCAGGCTGTCAGGCTGCTCATTAAAAACTTAGAGCCTGTCATCATGGCGCATTGGCGACGAGGCCAACCTCACAATCTCACGGGCTCTAAGCCTGGCTGGAGAAATTGCCGTTGAGCTTAATTATCCTGCTCGAAATTCTACTCTCATGTAGTAGTATGGGGCGTGTCTTGCGGGCGCAGGATGTCTCATACGCCTTTCATATGAGACAATGGGCGGCACAGGCTAATTAGACGCGGTTTATATGTCAAAGCGAGTGAAAGCGCCTGAAAAGCCGTTGGACTTGTTGTACTGCACTCAATTACGGCGGAATAAGAGGAATAAGCGGAATAAGGCGAATGGGCGGAATAAGAACACTGAGGAGAAGGTCATGAGTAGTTGAGTGTGTTCTACTTTTCACCTTTTACACGCTCTGTCAGCACTGCTTTTGCCATTTTGTCATAAGGACATGCCCATTGTTTCCATACTCGTATTATAATCCTGCCTAAATCGAGAAAATAAACATAAAAGTAGCAAAATAAATTAATACTTTTTAAAACCTGTCAACAATACTTTAAATCTGCAGATAATATTTCATTTGACACAAAAGTTATGCAAATAAAATAGTCACAATCAAGTGCTCTACTTAGTCCTTGCATTTCCATATGCATAGTAAGAAACTGAATTATTTTTCTCGGCTTGGTTTTTCACCTATGTTCACTGGAATTTTTAATTTAATAAGAATTTGCCACAAACAAATTCTTTTGTAAGATAAAAACTATTTTCTTCATATACATTTTTTAAAATATCTATCTCAGTCCCCATGAAGCGTTTCTCCCCTCATGTGTGGCGTGTTTTACCACCCCACTTCCTGCAGTTTCTCTTCCGCTGGACTAAATACCTTCCTGCTGTTGAACTACAATTTCACAGCTGCTTTACACCTGGGCACAGGCAGTAGTTACCAAACTGCACCCAGTCCCAGTAACCGACAGTTAGAACTTCATCATTATTCAAGTTGGCAATCATGAAAACAACAGCAATGGACAGCCAGATGGCGTTGGCCTAGTTTTAAAATGTGCAGCCCAACATATTGCACAATTTTAACAACCAACAATAACCAGAACTTGGGGCCGGAGCAAATTATATAGCATGCGGTTGGCTTAAGCGAATGCGAAAGCACTTTTGGCATACCATATGCAAATGGGCACACACACACACGAGTGCAGGACGAAAATCGACAGCCAAATCGGTTTTAAAGGATATTTTCTTGTTTCATTCGCAAGTTTTTCTTATAGCCATAAAATACACTTCTTGCCAAAACGAACACACACACATTACGCACACATTACGCACACAAACGCAGCAAGCATGTGCCCTAATGCCTTTGAAGGTCGCCCAGTTGTCTAGCAATTTCTATTGCAACCAGGACGATTGTGGCCTCATTTCGCTTACATAATCATTGCTCACTAATTGTTGTTTACTGCAGGCAAAGTTCGGTCATGCCAAATGCATTTTAACCTCATGCTAAAAGCCAACGTTGCGTATGCTTAACTTTTCAGGATTATTCGTGTTTGCATGTTGTGATAACAAGTAAATATTGGGACCAGTCCTTACAGTATGCATGACAATATTGCCAGAGGTTAAGACCCTGGCCAATTAAAACTAATTGGTTTGCCGTTAATACTGCACAGTGTGATAATTTGTTAGCTTTTAAAAGTCACATATAATTGTATTTTACCTACAAATTATACTTCAATTTGTGTTTGATATTGTATTTTGAGTATAATCATAGTAAATTCCAATTAGTATCAATTAAATAATTTGACTGAAATGTGTTGCGGAAAATATTTAACTAGATTCTAAACTGGCCTTACGAATCAATTCCACAGGAATGTGTACGGGTAGCATTCCATTTTAAAAACTACAGTTTTGGATGTACTAGTTTCAGTTATTTGATATGCAAGCACAAAGGAATGCTTTGCACATTTCAGTGAAATTAATTCGAAAGTGAAAAGGTTATTGGTTTTTAGATCAGTGCATTTCTTATAGCCTCACCCATGACCCCACCCCTCCCCCTTACACGAAAGTTATATATATTTATTTAGTTAGATGCTTAGTGCTTAAAATGCTTTAAACAAAATTCTACTCATCTCCGAGTGTTTAATCTTATATTATGATATCTATACAAAGCTTCTATAAATCGAATTATCTTTGAAATAAATTAATCGAAGAAAAATGAAATTAATCGATTAATCAAATTATTTTTTAAATTTGCACCAATTCTTGCAACTTTTGATATTTTTACATGTGAAGTTGCAATGCATTATTTGATACCAACCACAATTAACAAATACATAAAAGTGCACATAAATGATCTTTTTCATTACTTTTGGTATATATATTTCCACACTTTGCAAATCTTTGCAAATTGCAAACGCGAATAGTCACGCGATTAATTGAGCATATAATCGATTAATGATTCAATTAATAGAAACCCATTTAGCGATACAATTAAACCGTGAGTTGAGACAAAATAATCGATTAATGTGTATCACAGATTACTCGTGCCTTCACTAAACAGGACTGTTATCGATAAGAAAAGTATTTAATTGCGATAGACACGTATGCGAACAACCTTCGTGACTGTAATAGAACTACCCACGATAAGAGTTATCCTCAACAGATATTATAGTAAGAAATTGAGTCTAGACACGTTTGCAGCTACAAATGTGCAGCTAGTTAATATCCTAGGTTAGATAAGCTATCTGTAGATAGGATTAAGATATTTAAGGGTTTTCAATGCAGGTTTATCGAAACATTTCGCCAGCAGTCGTTGTTTACATCCAAACATTCACATTCCCAGTGGTTTTCAGTGCTTTCGGTTGTGTTATTGCTTACCGATCAATTTTCATTGAAATCGTTTTCGATTTAGTATTCTCGCTGTGGAATGAAAACGCGAACTTTTTTCTATAGCAATAATAATTTTCATTCCAATGCGTCAAAGGCAAAGCTTTTAAATCGGTTTTCAAAATTAAGAAAAGCGAACAAATGTTTTGATCGCAATTGAAAATGGTAACAGCCTTTATGGTTATTCATAGCCAGTACGATATATGTTCGTAAGATTGAAATATTGTTAAGTATGTTAAGAGTTTTCGAATCACAGCGAAAGCCAGTAAATGGACTGTTTTTATTACAAAATTAGTGACTAGCATAAGAAGGGTTCCGGTTGGACTGGCAGATAACACTGGCTGCGTGTTTATCGGATGTGGCAAGTAACAGCGGCAACAACAACTGCGATATAACAGGCGCAACGCTTTTCTAATTGGATTTTCAGCTTTAAGCGCGCTTGTAATTTCATTTACACCACAACAAAAACACAGCCACAGGGCGAGACATTTAAGTAGAATGTTAAGTGTGTTGTTGTTGTTGTATGTATATGTTGTTGTTGCTTATTCACAGCTGCGCCACGAGCAGCACAAACAAAAGGCGGATCCGGAAAACACGCGCAGTAAGGACAGCAACAACAACAACAACAGCTGCAAAATAAAGAAAAGCGAACAACAACAAACACGCAATAAGCAGGCATGAACTAAAACATTTTGGACGCTGAATTGGCACTTTTTTGCAGCTCACGCACACACACGCACAGACGCACACAGGAGCGCGCTCTCAGGTGCGCCGCAATGTAGGCAACACAAAAGTAAACTCCAGCGGGGCCCCAAAACTAAAACAGACAACATTTCGTTGTCGGTCCTTTAATTTATAATGCACAGTGGCCAAAAACTGCCATAGATTACCAGTGTGTATTCTGGTGTGTGTGTGTGTGGGTGTGGGTGTGGGGTGTGGGTTTGTTTGTCTCTGTGTGTGTGTGTGTGTGTGTTCACGACAGCTGGTTTTGTATTTATTTAGCCGGTGCTAAACGTTTTGCAAAGTTCTTTGGGCTGTCGCCTTGTCGTTGGCCGCATTTTAAATATTTTAACAATCTGGCACCTTTTTCTCAGACAATGTATGTACATGTGTATGTAGGCTGTTGGAATGCCAGGACTCCACACAGCAGCACCTTTTTACCCCCACACACACACACAGACACACAAACGTGTTTATTGTTGCTGTTAAATTCGACTTGGTAAATATTTAATTGCGGTTTCAATACTTAATTTTGTTGTTTGTCTACCTGAAAACTGGGTCTGTTTACGTACTGTATTAACTTTGGACAGCTAAAGTAAAGCCTCAAGTCATTTTATGGTCTGTTAGCTTGAAGTTGGCTAAGCTTTTTGGTAAGCCAACTACCCCTAGAAAAGAAATTGTGATATTTTTTATTTCACTAAAATTCGCATTTAAGGATTAAGGAATTTACTCATTCTGCATTCTAAATCAATAAATAAATAAATGCACATAAAGCCGTTTAGGGTAAGCTCTCAAAAAGCGCTTGGTTGTTTGTTTTCAAAATAAATAAAAATCGAATTGCAGATATTTATTTAGATATTTGTTACTCCATCGACTACACACCTGCTATAGAAAGGAGTTTATTTCAATTAAGCTGTAAGCCGGGCATAATTTATGCCTGGTATTAACTTAAAGCACGGCTGACTTTTAATTAGATCCCAAGCACCGAACTGAAACATACCCTAACCCAATGCAAAGGCCACAATCGGCCATAAGCCGCTTTTGTGCAAGGATTTATATTAATTAAAGTTTTTGTTTGATTTGTTAAGGCCTAATGCACACGTGTGCGTGTGTGTGCGTGTGTGTGTGCGTGGGTCTGGCTAAATACATATAAGCATATATGCAAACAGAACCCGGACTGGTCCACAAATTACCAATGGGACTCTAGACCGACAATATTCGGTTGGCTTAAATGTGATTACCACAAGAGAATTTATACGTGTTTGAAGTTTAATTAGCAACATGCTCAAATTTATGTGACAGGCACTTACGTGCAAATTATCACTTAATCTGGCCGAGGAGGCAACAAGACCCGGCAACACAGCATTAATATTAATAATGAAAACTGTCCCAAGCAAGTCCAAGCTTCAACCGGCCATTTTAATTGAGATGTCACAGTGCGTATGCGCAATTATCTTTAGTTACTTCCGCTGGAATCGGCAACCAAAGCAGCTTTATTTGCGGTCAGAAAGGAGCCAAGGAGCCGACACAAACAAAGTATCCAAGCAATTTCGTTAAAAACTGGTAATGGAAATGAAGCCTCTTCGGTTAACCGCAGGACTTAGCTGGCGGAAATTGAAAAATGGGCTTAGTTTTTGTGCTGGGTCAGGGCTCAAGATTGCCAAACAGGGCAAAAATCTTGGCAACCACAAGACCCGGCAATAGTGAATCCAGGGAATACAAAGTAAGAAAGAGAACGGACGTATTTTCCCAGATACGAGAGTGAGGCCACAAAAACTTTGGCAAACATTTCCGTTTTTCAGCTACTTTTAAGCAAGCTTATTATCGTTGCCCATTTTTCACAATTTGTCGTTTGCATACCCTGTACGGCAGCTACAAGAGCTATATTGTTTTAGTAACTGTATTACAAACAATAAAGAACATAATTAGACACTGACTATCGTTGGGATTTATATGAATTAGGTTCTTAAGTTCACCATTTCATGAAGTCGACTCAAGCAGAAAAGTTTTTATGGAATAGCTGCGTACTTTCAATGTTTATTTTTGTAATGTGTCGCATCTGTGAATCTAAAGAATAAAGATATCTTCAAGTCCATGTCATAAACGCAGCAATCTTAGCATGGCATTTAGAACTCAGAACTCAACTGTCAAGGAAGCGGCCATTTTGTGCCCCGCAGCAATTCAAAATGGTGTCGCTTACAGTGCTTAGATACGAGGATGTGTATGTGCTTGTTATTTGTTGTTTGTTGTTTGTGTGCACGTGAAGCCGAAGTAATTAAAATGCAGATTTATGACAAAGACTTAACAAAGTTATTATGACAGCTGCTTGAGAATGACAGACGCAGCCACGCAGAGACAAGAGCACGATTATTAAATGTATGTCTAAAGAAGACTGACAGCGAAGGAGATGCGAGGTACACTTAGCCTGTCATTATACAGGACATTTGTTCTGACAGAGGGTATAACCATTCTGGCATCTACGGAGCAATGAAGCATGAATATTTATGTTGCCATTTGTCAGTTGGCAATGTATTAATGTCTACAAGTAGACGACTTAAGCCCATGCTAAATACTTGTGTATTCCAATGTATAAGCTGCTTGCCTAGCGTAAGTGTATTCGTACTTCGTCCAGCCCATGTTAAATGTTTCCTCTTTGTTTTTGAGTACATTATGTGCTCATTATGCACGTGTCTGGGTCTGTGCTTGTTGTGTATATGACACAATTACTTAGCACACGTCACAGATTTTCACTTTGCTAATGGCACCTACAGCAACACTTACACACACACAGCCACACACGCTTACTGCTCGTATGTGTGTCTTACATTTTCATTGTTTTATTTTTAATATAAAATTTGCATTGTTTTTGTTGCGCCGAGAATGTGGGTCAAGAACGTTGAATGCCACACAAAAGTGGCAACACATGACCAAGGGTAGTTCTTTGCGGTATTGTTGCCCAGTTAGCCCTCTCAATAATGCCAATAATCATCATATCGAAGGACAGCAGCAGCAGCAGCAGCAGCAGCAGCTGTAAAATGGAGTGGAAGTGCAAATTGCAAAGCACACACATCGAATGATTGATTACTTTTGGGCATTGCGCAGCGATTGATGGAATCTCAGATAGAAGTTGCTGGCAAGGCCAGAAGAGCCCTGAAGGCTATTCGTTGCGCTATCAATAAGCCAATAGATGTCTCAGTCAAAAGGAAGATGAAGATGAAGAAAGAGATTCTATGACTGATGAAGGAGAGCGTATGTTAAGCAAGAATGCGCTTGTCGAACGTATTTCGAGCAAAAACTAGTCTCTACCCAAGTTTAAAGCAGGAAATGATAAGGCATTTCTAATATTACATCTCTTATACGCATTTTTTATGTATATTTGGTATGCACCTTACTATTAATTAACAGTATTCAATGAAAAATGACTAACTTATATAAGAATGCTAAGTGAAGCAAATCCTAATAGCAGAGCGTGGCATGCAGAGCCGCAAACTTTGCCGATAGTCAGTCAATCAGGTGGAGACAGTGATTGCCTGGTAACGTTTCACATGCAAATCAGTTGCCGAACATCAAGTAAGCTGCAGGTTCGTGACTCTGGCCACAGTTACAGGCTATAGGTGTAAAATTGGCCAGGCAGACAGACAGCCTGGCAAATACAAACTTAATTTATTTGTCCCCCACAGCAGAGCTGGCAGAACAGCAACAGCAACTGTGCATGCAAAGATTTTTTTGCAGCGTTTGCTTTGGCTTTGGCCATGTCCTGTGACAGGACACGCTCCGCACGTGAGCGGGCACGGAACATGTGTTACATTGCCGCCAACAGCAGCAGAGACAAAATCCCGAGTCCAATCCTTAACCAAGGCGTGACAGGCACAAAATATGTAGCTACTGCCAGAAAGTTGTCTAAATCTCATTCGCCTCAATTTTGGCAATGTGTAGCAACTGAATATTGCATACTAAAACTATGTGAAAGATCTACACAGTTCAAGCGAAAATTAGCTAAATTCAAAATGTATTTATTCTGCAGAGTTACATTATTATGTAACATAAACGTAAAGCAGCAAATATTATGAAATCTAGGGATACTATTGATAAAATAGATGAAGTTCGCAGTTACTTTTGATAAACCTTAGCAGAGTTTATTTTTATTTTGTCACAAAATGTGTAACGTATTGAAGGAGACGTTTTCGACCCCACAAAGTATATATTCTGAATTAGCCTCAATAGCAGAGTCGATATGGCAATGTCCTTCTGTTTCTATGCGAACTAATCTCTTAGTTTTAAAGCTATCGTAATGAAACTTGGCACAGATGCTTCTCTTTGCTGCAGGCAGTACATTTGTCGGAACCAGCTGGATCGGATTACTATAATATATTTTCGTCTAAAAAACTTGTTTGTTTTCAATCTGACCAAATTTGTTCAAAGTCGGAACACTATAATATAACTGTCATAGGAAAAATCGGCTGAAAATTGAGTTTTTGCATGAAAAACTTTTCGTTTGTACAAATATTACATCCAAGCTCAACAATTGAGAGTTTTATTATACTTCATATAGTTACATATATACTCTTATCAAAATCGGACCACAATATTCTATAGCTCCCATAGGAACAATCAAACGAAAATTGAGTTTTTAAAGCTTTTGAATATAGTCTTTCTTTCTTCTTTTATATGTATTATTGTGTCATCATTGATCATTTAACTGAATAAATATGAAAGATTTGTGTAAAAAGAAGGGTAGGATTGGGGACGTGTGTAGGAGAATCAGAATTATGATCGAAGATTAAGATAGTCAGCCCTCGGGACGCCGTAGTTCCGTGGTTACTTACAATATTTCAGATGTTTTAAAATTCTAGAAAGTTTTTATAAAAACAGCCTTGAAAAAGCTTTCGCATGTAGTTTTAAAGCTCTCAAATTTTGTATATTTTAAGTAGGATATAACTATGTGTGTATGGAGGTAGAGGAGCGGAATTTAAGTCATACATATTCATGAAGCATGTCGCTTTTCAGTATTTCCTAGCCAACTCTGCGCATCGTGCGACTGGCCTATAAATGTCACAGCAGGCCCGTTGGCACTGCAAGCAATTTGCACGTCTTGTAGTTATTTTAAATATTTTATAAATAAACATAAATGCAGGACGGTCGACGTGGCACGTGACCCAAACCTCAGTCACGTTGCTCACATGGCGTATGCGTAATTTTATATAACATTTCCGGACCGTGCTGCCCGTGTCCAGCTCCAATTAGTTGTGGCCAGCAGCTTAACGCATTAACGCAGTCAAAACGAATACATAAAAGAAATGAGAGTCCAGCAGCAGCTGTAGCCAATTTCATTTTAACGCCTAATTGCGTTGAATGCTGAGATGCTCCAAGATGGTCTTCAGGTCCAAGAAGCCGGCTATCTCAACTACAATATATACATATATATGCATTTTTCAGCGTTAAACAAATTCTCCACAAGCAGCAGGAGCTGTGACAGCAGCCCAAATGTAATCAGAAAATCTGAAATGAGAATTTTTTAGCATTTGCATAAATGCGCAAGTAAAATGTTAAGAAAAATAGATGGAAGGCAACTGCAGTTATGTAATTTTGAATGGAACTTGTAGTTAAGTTGAGCACAGAAATGATGATAATGTAAGGCGAACGAGAAGAATTTTGTATGAATGTTAAAGCAGCTTGTAAGAAATGAAATGAATGAATGAATGCGACATGAATGTGAGCTTGTGAATTATTAGGCTGCATAGCAAATGTCATGAATAAATACATTTATAAAATAAAGAAGACTGAATGCATGAATTTGACAGCTGAAATATACTTAGTATATAAAGCAGGACAACTTTACATCAATCAGATGTGTGCTACCAAATGCTAACACCCCAATTATAACCCTATTCTAAATCAGCCTAAGCTTAGGGTGAATAATAACTGACTTAAATGATTTTTTTTTAATTTTTTATATTTATGATTTTTAGAATATAAAGACTGTTAAGACTATAAATATAAATAATAATATATAAAGTGAAGATAAAATAAAAATTGTTCTGCCTCTCTTAAGTATAAGAGTTGTATATAGCAAATGTGTCCACGAAATCAGTCAAAAATACACGAAAAATTAAATTTCTTATAATATTTTATTCTATCTAACTTGTCGCTTTGCTTGACTCCAAAGTCTCGTCCTATAAAATAAAATCATGCAAATATCTTTCAAATATCTAATATAATCTAATATAATCAGACCTTAATTTTTTTTGAATTAAGTAATTCTAGTAAATATACTTTGAGTTCAATTTAAGTTGTTCATAAGATAACAGAAAGATTGAAAGGAAAATACGTATGAATTTAAATAAAATAATAAAACAATTTTACAACCGAAGGCCTCTTGCAGCCAGCGCTATATAAATCCCTTGTTTGTTTAAGTAATGCAAACTTAGTTAAAAACAAGTAAGAATGCTATAGTCGAGTATACCCGACTACGTAACTCCCTGTACCCAGGTCTAAAGATTCAATCACATATACGTCCACTTGCATACACACATACACAAAGACGCACACACACACTGGCGGCAAAAGCGACAGCGCAAGCGAGGCAAGTTAATTGGTGGCTGTGCTTCTTCTTCCCTCCTCTCGCTGCATCACTGAATCTTCTTTCGTGAATAACTTCCGTGTTTATTATCCGATCGACTTGAAATTTGGACAGTATATTAAGAGAGACTAAAGTATTGTACGTGCCAAATCTTAAAGCTATATCTTGAAAATTGTTACTGTAAAACGGTTTTAATCGATTTGCGGGGGAACGGGGGCAGATATCTGAAATATGAAACAAACTTGATCTGCGTATGGTATACAGGAACCTACATTTCAAATTTGGTGTCTCTAGCTCTTGTAGTTGCTGAGATCGACGCGTTCATACGGACAGACGGACAGACGGACAGACAGACGGACATGGCCAAATCGAAATCTCTTTTGATACTGATCAAGAATATATATACTTTATAGGGTCGGAGATGTCTCCTTCTGTCTGTTACATACATTTGCACAGATGTAATACCCCCTTTTTACCCATTTTATGGGTACAGGGAGTAAAAGGCCAGTCCGAATGTAGAACACATCTGAATAAATCTAATTTAAAGTAACACATTTTAATGATAATTTATAAAAACAAATGCTTAACAATTGAAATTAATTAACTAACTAATTTATTAATTTAGGCAAAAGTTATTCAAGCATACATAAGTATATACTTATAGATATAAGATTGGAAATGCAACTTCTGCTGCTCCGCTGCTTTTACTCAATTAATTGCTAATTAGCTCGGGTGTCACTGCGAAAAAAAGCTCATTAGAGCACTTATCCACCCCTTGTCCATCTTAATCATATACTTTATGCTGGGGCACGTGCTTGCGACATGACCAAAGGGTGGACACAATCACATGCATCCACAGCGGAGCAGTGAAGCTTAATTCTGTTTCCGACTCTTTTGCGAATTCCACGTGCACTCGACGCACATTAAATATGCAGTCAACATGAGTCCTAGTGCAGGACTCCGTTTCCCCCAGCGACACACATTGTGTATGCGTAATGTGATTAGCCCTACCGAAATCGGAGCTGTCGGTCCAGTCTCCTGACGGGCCCTGCCCAGTTCTACCCTGAAGAGCCTTTGGGGAGTTTTTCGTTTCGATTTCGACTATTTGTATGTGAGCGTTTGCAAAATTGATAACACTCGCAGATTTCACACACAATCTGGCCCACAAAATATGTTGGCAGTAAAGTCTGCCGGGAATGGAAATTTGAAATGTGCGTTATATTTTGTTAGTAAAAATATGTCGCAGGAGCGCATGCCAGTTGTCTTGTGTGCTTAATAAATATATTAGCTGGTAAAACGCCAGCGTTGCCCACGAAATATTTAGAATAAAATGCATTATGTTGAATTTGGCTAATTTCGTCAGTTGTAAGAAATACACAAAAACAGCGTATCACAATTTTCCCTCCCGCGGGGGTAGGAAACTTAATAGTTGAGTCAAATGCCTAATGGTTTGTTATGTAGGGCTATGTCAATGACTTTGAAGCCGATCTAACTAATCAAATAATCTCACTCATTTGCCTTTGTCCCCCATTTCCTGCGACGGGTGGGCGTATTCCTTTAAAATATTTTTGATAAAGGTGGAAGTAGTTGTATTACTAATATGCAGAAAATTGCGGAAGAGTGGCAGAAAGTCTGTATTTAAATAAAGTGTAAATTTGTAAAATAATTTTTACCATTGTTAAAATATAGCTTAACCCCACAAGGGCAGCAATGTGCACCGCAAGCAGCAAAAATGCAAAAGTCACAAATTTGGGGGCAAAGATATCACTAACAAAGTTGTTACTAACAAATATCAACCGCCAACCGCCACATTAATCGATAATCGATCATTATATCGATGCGAATGTGAATAATAATGTTAATTTGAAGTAAATCGGCACAGCAACATTCGCATTCTATTAACTAAAAAGCAGCATAATAAATGATTAAACTGGAACAAAATCCACGATTTTCGCAAAACATTTTATGTCAAATTACAGCGCGCCATCAAGCATTATCTAGAGCAAAGCATAAACAAATAGCTGAGAGACAAGCAATATGGCGATTTCAGGCGCAATATCTTAAAGCCGATAGAGCGGCTGCTTGTATATATATATATATATATAGAGATACATACATTTAAACAATTTTTCGACAGTTCCCACTTATGATATAATAGGAAGGTATTGTAAAAATTCCAAGCTTCTAACTTCTACCGTTTGGGGCTGCCTAAAAGTCGCCAATCAGTCAGTCAGGTTGAACTCTTTTATATACATAGATATAAGATATACATATGTAGATATATTATAAGTATTCGCCGAATTCAATTTTTTAACCTCCTTCAACTTTATTAACTGTCCAATGCTTGATAGGCAAAAATAGTTACGTGACTGTGAATTGACTCTGAAACTGACACTGAAATGTTAGACTGAAAGGACTGGAACGATAGACAGTTTGGTGGCATAAAAAGCATATAATTAAAAGTAATTAAAAGTAATTAAAATAGTTTTAATTTAGTTTAGTTTTCTGCAAAGTTTCAACTGGAAAGCGGGGGAACAAATGTCTTGTTCTCTGCTAAATTTGGTCAACAGACAGCACTTAGAATGACGGCAAGCTGGCCAAACTTTACAATTAAGCTTTTTACTTT
Organism: Hirtodrosophila confusa; assembly: GCA_035043065.1. Taxonomy (NCBI): domain Eukaryota; kingdom Metazoa; phylum Arthropoda; class Insecta; order Diptera; family Drosophilidae; genus Hirtodrosophila; species Hirtodrosophila confusa. The sequence continues at coordinate 46,527 of JAWNNI010000138.1, read as the reverse complement.
GTGGCCACTTAAGACCAATATACCGAGACTGACAAATTTCCTTTTTCTTGTTCTCTTTCTCTCCTATGGACTCAGAGCTGTGCCATGCCGCGCTGAAGATACAATCCACTTTCCGTGGCCATTTGGCACGCAAGCTGGTCAACAAGGACGAGCCCGAGGACGAAGACATCCAGGAGATAACCAAAAAGGTGGCTGAGGAACTGGATATCGATCTAACCGATCCGGAGCTGAACAAAGCTGCTACCAAAATCCAAGCCTCGTTCCGCGGCCATAAGATACGCAAGGAAACCAATACCGAATAAGTTGAGCAATGAACAATATTTGAATTTGTTGGTGTCGGCTGTCAGAGCAGTCAACAAAATATAAAAAAAATTAATTAAATTGAAAGAAATAATATTGGTAATATGTAACTGTGCAAAGCCTTTGAAGAAGCCTGCACTCTTGTAAACTTTTTAGTAAATATGTTAATTAAATGAAAATAATATTTATGAGCAGAACAAAATGATCATTATAATATAAATATATTAATTCATTTTTATAAGCAATATATAACTTGAGTCCAAAGCAATTATTTCGATCGCTTCATTTCTTATTATTTGAGATGAATTTCAAAACATTCAAATATCTGAAAAAGAATTAGGTAATTTTTTAGTGAACAAATGGCTTAAAAATTACCGATATTTGCTAAAAATAAAAATAAAAGGATATACTATATATGGAATATTCAATTGATAGGTAAGCCCGACCCGAGCCAATTATTAGCTAAAATTGTAGCCTTAACTTCTAACATTTTAGTTATAAGTTGACAAACTTTCTTCCGAATAATAAAACTGGAATTTTCAGTAATATACTAGTGTAAGGAGGAAATTCTTTACCATTTTTGAAAAAGTCTCCGTTAATCGCATTACTTTCTTTTTAATTGGAATTTCTCATAATTGCCAGAAATTTCAGATATTAAATATATTTTAAAATTGACTTTTCTGTTTAAATTCTCAACAAAAATCCTAAGCAGTAGCCAACATAAACTCTTAACACTTACAACCTAAAACTAATGGCAAAGCAGTGTTAAAATGCAATTTGCAAAAGCATGTTAAAAAGGCACGATGTTCCAAAATTGATTGTAGGGCAAAACAATGAAGACAAACCCAAGGTAAATGCTGAAACATTTTTAAAACTTAACCGGTTTGTCTGGCCAAAGCCAAAACCAAAACAAAAACAAAAACAAAAACTAAAACCAAATGCAGTGTATTGTTGTACCTACATAAACTTAAAAAAAAAAAACATTATATAACATAAACTAACAGAAAGTAATTTTAACTGATACTCAATGTTAAAAACAATTTGAATAAGCCCGCAAGGCACATTAGGGGTACTCAAGCGACAGCAGCTACGAAACGTCAACAAATTTTTCAGCGAGCTACTTAAACTGACAAACAAGAACTCAAAACTTATCTGGTGGCACAATTTTTAGTTTTTCTACCAAGTGTACTACAAGTTTGTCTACTTGAAAATATATTATCAATAAAAATATATATATATATACAATACATACGTACATACGAGTATTAAAAAAAAATTTGAAAACAAATAAATCAACCAAAAACTAAATAAAAATGCTGACAAAATTGCAGCAAAGCAAATTGTTACAAAAAGAAACTACAAACAAAATGTTTAAAATTCAAATTAATTACTACTATAAAAATACATAATGAAAAACATTAAAATTATATTAGAGATCAAAGTAAAATTCTACTAAAATGCATTAACAAATAAATTACACTAAACCAAATTAATAGGCTTAAGAAACAAATATTTATGAATAAATGACAAAAACCCCAGAAAGCATATACAACCAACAACAAAATCAGCAAAAACAAAATGTCCCAACTAAATTTTAATTGAGTAATAAAAATAAATAAAACTTGATAAAATGCTAAAAAAAAAAAAAAAAACAAGTTTGTTGTTTTTGTGTAAATACATTTTTTATTGCAGCTCACAAGTATTTGAGAAGAATTTCCAGTATAGCACGTTTGCAAGTTAAGTTGCTTCTTTTTATTTTTATCTGGCACATTATATAAGTACTTATGGGGTCTATCCAGTGGAACTGCACCCCATTAACCCCACCAACCCCACTAAATCCACTCAAGTGCTAGTACGTCTGACAGTCAACCACATCTTCATTCCACTCCAGTACTTATTTTAGCCGTGGCTCAACTTTGCTGTGCACATGGCCAACAATTTTAACGATTTTTGTGTGGGGCTGGCTGAAAAGCCTCAAGCTGCTATCCAACAGTGGACCGAAAAGTGTCGTCAGTCTTCGCTTTCACGGCTGCTGTCTCTAGCCAAGGTCCTTTGTTGCATTTGACATTTGCATTTAAAGCAGCAGTGCACTTTATGAACATGAGCAACGCCAAAACAGACCAAAACATATCGCAGCAAGTGCTCGGAATCGAAAAGAGAATTGCCAGGCAACTGCTTGGCAGCCTGTATCTTGGTAATAATATTGATGGCTCAGTGCATACAAATGGACATGGCTAAATGGGTTAACACACTGGCAGAAGCAGCAGCAGCAGCAGCACCTGATAACTTCACTGCAAGTCCTGTCAGAGAAGCAGTCGCAGCGGCTCTAGAGTGAAGGTTGAAGTGAGATACTCAACCAGGTTGAGAAGCGACACTTCTGGCACAAGAACATTTCTTGACAATGACACACGCGATGATGATGATGATGATGATGATGATGATGATGATGATGATGATGATGATGATGCTGATGCTGATGCTGATGAGAAATAATGAGGACGACAGCAGCGTCAAGGCTTGAGCTACAAAAAGCAGGAGCAAGTCAAGCTCTTGAGACGGTTTAAACAACTGCTTAGCCTTTGGCGATAGATATTATCATTTCGAAGCTCTAAGCGCATTAAATGTCCCAATAAAAATGAGCTTGGAATATCCATGAAATTAAAAATGAACAAACTCACAAAATGGCACAAATCCGCAGAGAGTACATCCAAATTGGACAAGTGCCATGTGACGTATAGGTGTGACTACCAAATTGAACTTGCCACAGGCAAAAGAAACAGAGCGGGGTATGAGGCAACAGCAATTTGCATGCCATTGCAATTGCATGTCAATTTTAGTTCCCCAGTGCTACCAAGCGCCCCAGAGGCCTGAGGAAGGACTAAAGTGCTTTGGAACTGCGCGTTTGGCATTCGGTAAACTTTTTTACTGACTTTTTCACGGCTCACAAATATTTCAACGGCAAATTTATGCGCTTCCGTCTACAGAAAACACGGAAAACACAGAAATAAAAAAGTGTTAGCTATCTATCAAGAGAGCTTGGCTGCCTGAACATGGATTGCTTGTGTGCAGCATGGCGTATGCGCAATTTATGAGGCCTTAAAAAACAAAGAGTTGTGTAAGTGCTCATGGCATACAATAGAGCTGCTCACTAAGTGAGCGCCACTAAATATTTATGCCGATAGTTGTTTTATTTCATTGCATTTTGATTAGATGACAACATTAAGCAACGGGTTACTTAGCTATAAAAGCTGATCGCAAAACAAACAAAACAAAAACATCTCACTCGTTGGAAATATAAATCCATACTGGATTTAGACCAGGTATTAATTGATAAAGCTGGCTGGCAGCTCCTTGCAACTCTTCTCTTCAGACAAACAGTAGACTTAATTTTTCACATCAAGTATTCATCGTTTAAGTTCTATTCTGCTCAAACATTAGCTATTAAGTTTATGATAACTATAATCTTCAGAATAAATACCTTTTCAAGCTACTCTGTGTATGATTTGTATCATATTCATGAGTTAACTTTAAAAAGTCCACTCAGCTGACTATTACCACTTTAAATGGTTAGTTTCTGTAAAAACGTCTGTCATTCATTTAATTCATTTCCTCATGCTGCTGCCCCCTTACGCTGCTGCACTCAACATTTATCGCACATTTGCAGTTGCAACTCACATCAAATTTCAATTTCTAAAACCACTTTTAAGCGAGTGCGGATTGGACGAGCGGAAGGCAAATGAAATCCGTGCCAAATAAGCAACAGCATCCAATCAAAAGAGCCGCATGCCGGCTGCTGCTTTTCACACCTTTTGTGTGGATCTCAACCGCAAAATATGCCAACGAGTGTGCCGACACATCCACAGATTTACACTCACACGCACACACACAGGCGTTTACAAGGACACCATTTCTGAGCAGTGCAGGCTGCGACACGTTTAACTGTAAACGGCGCACTTGAGCGCATTAAAATGGTAACTGTTGCCAGTACTGGTAATGGTACTGGAACTGATACTGGTACTGCTTACTGGTACCGTCTGTTGGTACTGCTACTAACGCGCTCACAGCCTTGTCAATTTCGCTTTGGGCACTTGAGACTGAGACTATACTTAATTCAAAATCATTTCATGAAGTGGGCATACAAAATGTTTCCCTAGCAAGCATTTCATGAATTTAAATTGCATGCGCAAAGTTGAGTATGATTTCAGCGTCATGTCATGAAGTGTTGAGGCGCAGCCAACTTAACCTACTTACTCATTACTCCCTGTACCCATAAAATGGGTAAAAAGGGGGTATTACATCTGTGCAAATGTATGTAACAGACAGAAGGAGACATCTCCGACCCTATAAAGTATATATATTCTTGATCAGTATCAAAAGAGATTTCGATTTGGCCATGTCCGTCTGTCTGTCCGTCTGTCCGTAAGGATCTCAGCAACTACAAGAGCTAGAGACACCAAATTTGAAATGTAGGTTCCTGTATACCATACGCAGATCAAGTTTGTTTCATATTTCAGTTATCTCCCCCCGTTCCCCCGAAAATCGATTAAAACCGTTTTACAGTAACAATTTACAAGATACAGCTTTAAGATTTGGCATGTACAATACTTTAGTCTCTCTTAATCTACTGTCCAAATTTCAAATCGATCGGATAATAAACACGGAAGTTATTCACGAAAGAAGATTCAGTGATGCAGCGAGAGGGGGAAGAAGAAGCACAGCCACCAATTAAAATGCCTCACTTGCGCTGTCGTTTTTGCCGCCTATGTGCGTGCGTCTTTGTGTATGTGTGTATGTATGTGTAAGTGGACGTAGATGTGATTGGATGTTTTAGACCTGGGTACAGGGAGTTTCGTAGTCGGGTATACTCGACTATAGCATTCTTACTTGTTTTATATATTTTTTGTTGTCACAAAACTTATATTTTATTTAAACAGTTTTTCCTCTCCTATTAGTGGCGACTTAATCTAGTTTCATATGTTAGGGAGAATGAATAATGTATGAAATATATAGAAATACACGTAAGTATTATTTATTTATTTATTTAAGGCTAGATACAATTATGAAAAGTATATCTAACTAGTTTAATTTAGTAGTGGCTGCTAGGGCCTTGGGCTAAAAGGAATAATATATATATTATTTACAATATTTACAAAAATGATTTGAATATATTAATGGAGGAATCTGGTAGGGATATCCAATGGATGGCACCTTTTGAGCTTTCTCTTTATTGGCTTAGTATGTACACGTCTTTTAACGGTCAAATTTCATGCCCTAACATTCGTAATTCCATAAAGTTGAACAGTAGAACATTTTGGCACTAAAATTGTATTCATAAAAATACAAGAACACCCAAATTTTTACAAGAATCTAAGGTTTTAATTTCGCAATTCTTCGAAAATGGAATTCGGAACAGGTTTGATAGATAAACATTGTTAAAATTCAAGCAAATTAAACTCCCTCTTTATTGTTGAAGTCTCAAAAGAAAAGCATTACGAAACACAAAAGTCTCTTTCGCGTTAATAACGCACACATTAATGCACGTTGAAATTCTGGAGAATTTGAGTGGAAACTGTTTTGTGGAAGGAGCAGACTCGTAACTGATTATTTGCCAGCGACAACTGCAGCTCGAACGTTTGCTGCAATTGCAATTGCCATTCAACTTCATTTGTTTTGTGTGCTCTATGGTCGACAGCCGTCCTTTGGACTGTCTTTTTGGCCATTCCCCTTGTCGCAGCTCACTTGACACTGCCTCGCCAGCGGCGAACGTGGCGTATACGTTATTTGTTGGCCAACTGCCATGGCACTTCCTCTCGTAAACAATGTGCCTCCCCCAGTTTGTTCATTATGGTAGTTCGTTAACAACACAACTGTGCCCGGGGTTAAATTATATAAGAGCGAGAATATTAGAAATTTCGATATTTATTGTTTTCTCTCAGCCAAGTTTTAATCCTCAGCCAGAAAAGCTGACCATCGTTGACGTTTGGACATTTCATATGAAAGTCGTAGGAGTTGTTGTTGCTCATGGGTTAAGCTGGCATCAAAGGCAACCTGCTGAATTCTTGTATCTTTGCACTACATTTAATGCTTTGACAACTTAAGGTTTTAGCGGTCAAGCACTAACCAACCACATGACAAATGCGATTGTCGATGGCAGCAGGACATTAAAGTATTGAATCGGAACTGTCAGTTGAAGACTGCTTAAAAAAAGCACTTTAAATCGTTAGCTGAGCTCTAAATGCGTATAAAATAACTGTGAAAAGTCTTTAGTTGTGTGAAACTTGATACATGAACTTTATATCGTAACATAGCACAGCTTATTTCTTATCCTATTTGAATCCATCTGCCTTCCCAGTTATAAGATCTTTCTTGAGCACACACTTAAGCAGTATCTTGTTCCAAACACGATTCATTTTGCACTTGGGCGGCTTCTCCGGATTGATCGTAGTGGAGTGACAGCTTGCGTCCTGACAGATTCTTGGCTTCTTGGCGCATATCTTTTTCGATTCCAACCAAACAAAGTTAGACATGCATACTGGCTTGTTATTCTCATCTCTCTCAGTCATGGTATTAAGGGAGCCAGTTGCAATTATCTGAAACTTTACGCATTTCTTAGCTTCGTCATACCAGTCCTGGCCAGCTTTTTAGAGCAATAAAAGAAACTCTGTATGTTGGTTTTTATTACCTATGCATTGTTTACTAACCTGGACATTTTTTATTTTCATCCTTGGCTCTCACCAGGCCGAGCAGCAACAACAAATTGATGAAAAGTAGTCGCTTCATTTAGAATTTAAATATAACTAAACTATTGTTTCTGATGTTGCATTAGGCAAGTATAAATACAATTACTCAATTAGTTATGATACGCCTTTTTATATTCGATATGGCTTAAGAACTATATCAAAGGGCGAGAAGCAAAAGCTACTTATTAGAGAAGCGAGCATCGGTATAAACTCACCTCTCATCTTTCTACAATTTGGTTTAAAAAAAGTATATAAAATCTTGATGAAACTTGGCACAGATCCTTATTATTTCTGCACCAAGTTGATATCCCGAAACCGTCAGGATCGAATCAAATGAGTTTATCTATGAACGAGGTATTTGGTTATTTTTTATCGATATATCACCCAAACTCAATAATTGTGGGTTAAACAGATGACTTTAATTTAGTTGAAGTCCGTTTCCATTTAACAATATATGAAAACTTGAAAAACTTGGGCATACAGACTAATGTTGAGCAATTTGACAAATCTGCATCAAATCAATTTTGCCACCCCCACCCCAAATGAACATAATCTACATATCCCACACCTGTTCAAGTAGAGTCAAAGACTACTGTTCACTCACTTGACAGATTTGACAAAAAATTATTTTGGTAAATGAACAAAATCTATCCCTCTAACACCTGTAAAGGTAGATTCACCAAATTTGAGATACAGACTACTGTTTCTTCACGTCTCTTTCCCACCCCACAAATTACCAAATTATACCGGACTTCAAGCCTAGTATTCTGCTGTCGGGTACGTCGAAAAATATTTAAGCTTTCAATTGTTTCTTTCTGTTTAGATCAATAAAACAAATTTTTTATTTGTTAATATTCATTTATTTTTATTAATATGCAATACAATATTTTTTATTTAGTTTGTACCTCTTTAAATAATTATAATTAAATTTCAAACTCATTAAGGAAAATTCTATAAAGGCATGTTATGCTTTATGTATGAAACGTATAACATTATCTATTTTAATTGGTTTTATATTCAAATTTGATAAAGATATTTGAAAACAAGTAAGAACGCTGCAGTCGGACGTATCCGACAGCAGAATACTCTGTTCCCAGTTCGGTACAATTTGCCCATTTGTGAGTTTGGAAAGAGACGCGAAGAAAACTGTAGTCTGTATATCACAATTGATAACTCTATCTGTACAGGTGTGGGAGATATATATTTTGCTTATATGCGGGAGAAGGGGTCGAGTGGTAAAAAATTTTTCGATGCAGATTTGCCCAGGGAGTCAACATAAGTCTGTATGCCAAATTTGGTGACTCTAAGAAACTAAAGGTATCTCACCACTGTGAAAAGCGTGTTTTGGAAACAGCATTAGCCGATTGACATGGGAGGGGGTGGGAAGGCAACAAATTTTAGATGCAGATCTGTCAGGAATCTTAATATTAGTGTGTATGCCAAATTTGGTGACTATAGCTTTAAAAATGTAGAAGATACAGGTTTTTGCCGAATTTTTGGTGATCTTGATATTTTATAAGTTAAAACATGTGTACCTGTGTAAATTTGATTGCTCTAGCTTCAAGGGTGTTGAAAAAAATTGTTCATACGGACTGACGGACATTTCGCAAACCCAATATACTCTTTTTCCCTTCGGGAACAGTGTATAATAATAGATACACTTGAAAAACAAATATGCAAATATTTATGTTTTCTCCTGTTTCATATTTATTTGTATACCCTTGCAGAGGGCAACATAATTTTGTTAAATTATATTTTGAGAAACTTTAATTCGATTTTATATAAAAGAAGCTTGCTCTTTAGGCATAGGTACATTTATGTCATAAGGATCTGGTCATTTATGTCGAAAGCAGAATGAATGTTATTTAGTTTAACAACCATATGAAGACAGTGCAGAGAGTGCTAGCCACGCCCAGCGGTGTGGAGCTATTATTAAATTTAGTTGTCAGCCAATGCTGAGTTTATAGACTCGTGGGTGGTGCCACCTGACAGTAATTACAGTTGCTCCCCCCACACTCGCCTCACCCGGAACAATTTGCCACGCTCGTTTATTCAATTTGCACATGGCAGGCAGGAAATATTCAGATAATAATAATAAAACTAATGCGCATAAATTGAAATTGTTGCGCCAATGTGTGCGACGGACACTCGCAATTGATTGCGTATACGTGCCGTTGTACACTTTTATGCCGCATATTTTGTATTTTTGTGTTTGTATCTATTATTTATGCATAAATAAAGGATACTGCAGACAGACAAATAGATTCCAAAAAACGATTTCCACACTATTTCACAATAAAGAAACCAACACTTATTTATTTATTTATTTATATTGATTAACAAAAGTGCAAATTTTGTCTTTGTAAAACTAAAAATAAAATAAAAGTTCCTTTGAAGGCCAACAAAATTAAAGTAAAATTGATTTCCAGAACATAAATAAAATACTGCTTGAGAAAAGAAGAAACTTTGTTAATGTGTTTGCCTTTCTCATGTCAGAATGTCCTGACAGCCGCGTGGCTGACATACAAAAATAGTAATCAAGATTCCGGTGTGAAAATAAAGTGTCATTCAAAATGAAGTCAAGCCAAAAATGTAACCCTTTGCTCATTTCATTTTCCCTCTTTGCTGCTCGCTTGAACTTTCTGCAGCTCTTGATGGAGGTGTAAATGGGGATCCTTAAAAGTCGCCATTTGTATTTATAAGTATTGGTATTGATATTGTTCGGCGGCATATTGAACACTCTATTGTTACTGACAAAGGATTAATCGCAAGGACAGCTGTGTGCTGTGCTGTGCTGTGCTGACAAGTTACTTACAGTTATTCAGCCAAGCTGCTTAATACACTACGAAGGACATCATTCGCTGCCTTTTATTTGGCATGGAATGTAAACAAAACTCGTTGGGCATTTTTCTGGCTTCAAAAAATGGCATTTAATTTCTCATGTTGTTCATTATTTTCGTTGTGGCCTTTATTCTTGGGTTTTTTTTGTCTTTAAATGTTATAAATGACAATTGCTGTGCTGTGCAGCTTAACCCAAAAATTAGTTGTCATTCTGCTTAATGGCCGCCTCCCACCATTATTTTAACAATTATTAATGCGTTTTTTGTGTTTTGTGCGACATTATATTATACACGTATATCATTGTTTTGTGTTAGACAACTACATGATTATGTGCCCAAATAATATTTAACACATTTTTCGGATACCGCATTCCATTCCTTACCATTGGGACACTTTTTCCCAGGCTTTTGGTGTGCTATAATTAAAACCAATGTCAGAGCCAGCTGGTAAAGTTGCATTTTAGTTTTAAACTGAACTAAATACTTCTCATACCTAGCAAGCTAATTGCTAAGCTCAGTTCAATTAAAACAGCTCGCAAAGCTATATATATATATATATATATATCGATTGGTCAAGGTAACTTAGTTATGGGCAACATTTTAAATAGTTTTACAGCTCAAGCCAATTAACCCTTGAGTCAGGCAAAAGGAATTGCTCATAATATCAGTTTTAAGGTCGACTCGATTTCACACACGAGAGGAAGAAATCTTACGGCTGACTGCAAATTTTCAGCAGAGCACCTGCGGCATTATAATGAAACAGGAAAAAATTCCATAAAAAAGCAACAGCAATGGAATAAAAGAAACATCAACAGAAACTGAAACTGAAAGCTAAGAACTTTGCAGTCGAAAGTTCCCGAGTGCAGTATACTCTGTTTCTAGTCTGTATATTTTGCTTATTTGTTGGGGTGTGAAAAAACAGTAATTTCTATGTCAAATTTGGTGACCCTTCCTGGCAGGCAGGCTCTGAAGCAAATATGTTAGGATCTCGACAATTTATAAACTGTGTGCTATTGCCAATATGTGTACTTAACTATGTGAACATTGCACAAACATAATATACTCCTTTTCCGAACATATTTTTGGCAACAAAGTATAAAAACGTAATCAAACATGAGAAATCAAATGTTTTACACCATAATAAAAATGTTTACACAACGCGTATACGCAAGGTTGTGATGTATAAATATGTATGTGGGTATGTGTGCTGTATAATTGACCACACTTATGTACATACAGCAAGCAAGAATGCTCTCGTGGAGAGTGCTAGACTAGGAGATACCCTGCACAGAGAACTGAAGAACCCTAACACTTTAAATTAACTTAAGTGTTGCCATCTGAAGGGTCCCTGGCAGCCATCGATGATACACACTTCTTTTAAACTATATATGCTTGGTTTTAAATTAAAAAGTAAACTTTAGTGTCTATTGTGTGCATAAAATATGTTTTACAATTTTTAAGATACACAAAACATGGCAAATATAACGATTAGGCAAACTCCAAGCTTTATCATTTAAAATGCGATATGAATTTGAGTGGAGCATGGGACAGACAAGATACTTAATTGTATGTTTTAAGGCTTTACAGTTTCAAAGATGGCTAGAAGGCCTCATTATGTCTACACGCATTTGCATACCCTACTCTATCCATTAAAAAAATACTGAGTATACTTACAATTGTGGTGGTTGGATCAATTATGTGTTTGTTAATTGCGAAAAATATTCGCCGCTGCCAAAATAAATATTCCTGGAACTCTGAGTGAACTCTGCCATTTAAGGATCTGCAAGGTTGTGCACACTTAAACGAGTTCAAGAGAGCTACCTTAAGTTTCGGGGAAAAGGGTTGCCTAAGTATATATATATATATATACTGGAAATCTGACTGAACTTTGACATTTAAGGATCTGCAAGGTTGTGCACACTTAAACGAGTTCAAGAGAACTACCTCAAGTTTCGGGGAAAAGGGTTGCCTATATATAGTATATAGTTATATATCCATCTCCCGTCACACACACACTTACCACATACCACATACAGTTCATAAGCAACCCAAATTATGGGAAACGAAATCTGTTGATAACATCGACACTGGCGGATGTCGCTTAGACTTTAACAAAAGACCCCAAATTTAAGAACCCAAACCACTTGGAGAAGTTAGCATCAGGCCACCACTTTCCCACAAGAAAGTGCAGACGCTGCACAAATCTCGGCTGACGCAATGTCGCTACTTCTCTAGAATTCTCCCTAAGAGACAACTCCTTAAGAGAGCCAAAAGCTCGCTCTCAACATAAACGTTTTTCAGCCTAAAGCTTCCTAAAAGCTTCGGTCCGAGGTTTGATCAGCGCCCATTCATTTAGAGTAATTGAGTTCGATTTAGAAATCCAGATACTTCGGTTGTGATAAGGTTTTAATTAATAAAATACATTTTTTTAATCGGTTATTAAATTATATATATATATATATATATATATATATATATATACTGGAACTCTGATTGAACTCTGGTATTTAAGTATTTGCAAGATTCAACGAAGTCAAAAGAACTACCTTAAGTTTCGGGGAAAAGGGTAGCCTAAATGTATGTATATTTATACTATATACAGGAGGCATTGTTTATTACATGCCTTTACTCACAGCACTAAGCTAAAAGTAAATTTATTTTTCAAATTAAAAATTGAATTTTCTTCAACGGTCTGAAATTTTTCCAAGGATGCCGGATCTCAAGCAAAACAGCTGGAAGCACACTCGTCTCCTGATGGTGCTCCTGCGCTGCTTTATATCATATACCTATCTCTGGATATTAGTGGCCGCAGCAGCCGTAATACCCGTGATGAACGAAGAGGTTAAGAGATTCTTTTGGATCAAACAAGTGAATTATTCGATTACATATTCAACGTTGCTGCCGTTTGACCTTCTTACTCAATCCTATATCAGTTTATTGGTGTTTTTGGCGCTCATACGTCTCTATCAATACTGTCGGTGCAATTTTTCTGACACAAATGATCCAACCAATATCCGCAATAACGATAAAATTGCCTTTAATGACCGGCTGTTCTTCTGTTTTGGGCCCTATCTGCTGCTCTTTGTGCTCTGCTGGCTGACAAGCACGTGGCAAACAGGACTATATCTGATACGGATTCATAAAGATATTGAATTGGAATCGAAGCTTTCTTTGTATCTCAATGTCGCTATTACTGGGCTATGCAAAATACTGATTTTGGCCAATGCTCTTGGACGATTTATTCACTGCTGGATCACTCTCAGTTTATTTGATGATGATCCCGACGAGGATTTGCGCAATGTTTACAACTTTGGCGAGCATTTGAATTTCTTATTTCTCACTTAAAACATGTTGTATCTAAATTTCAAGCGTCTTTCATTAAATGGTTACATACGCAGCGTATTATTTATAATTCAAGCAGTGTATGCTTTGTGGCAATGATTATTTTAACGGTTAAGAAAACTACGAAATCATTCAGCCGAAGACCAAGTCTTAGGCTGAATCTAATCCTACTTATATCTCATTACTATGCCATGTTTGGGCTCTCGTGGTAGCTGTAATCACAACACAATCTAAGGATGTTTGAATTTCTTGGCTTCGTTTCGAACTCAGCAAACATTTCCATTTGATATGCTATCTTTTATGAAAGGTAGTCACATTCTTACACCCGTGGGAACTAAAGCTGTACAAATGTATGTGGGAATGGCATAATAAGGCAAAGGAAATGTAGCCCTTACGGAAGTTGGTCACACCGATCGTGTGGAAATAGGCTGATCGCGCTATCGATAATTCGATACCAATAGTTTTAAGAGCGATTGTTTTGAATTCATTCGCCTGAGTTTTGCTGAAGGAAGCATTTGTTTAAGTGAAGTGTTTAAAGAGACTAATTATTTATGAACTGAAATTCAACATGAAATTAACATTATTCTAATATCCCGTTAAAAAAATAAAACCTTTTGTAAAACCTACATGCATGTAACACGCAGAAGGCGGCATATCCCTAAAGTATATTTATTCTTGATCATTAACTGAGTTGTTACGTCCCTATCCATCCGTATCTATGAACGCAAGTAACTCGCAAACTATAAGAGCTAGAGATACTAAATTTGGCATATACATATGTAGGGTCCTGTATAGTGTACATTTTTGGATATAGATAGAAACGTTTCATAAGGCTATTTTAAAAGATACAGCCTTGATTATTAGAACGCATGATTTATTGATATGACTCTTGGTGTATTTTACTGATAATAAACACAGAAGTTAATCAAGAAACTATATTTGTACTGCCGAACGTTGCTGACAGGGTACAGGGTACAGGGTATCTCTTAGTCGGTAGCATTCGACCAAAGCATTCTTATTGGTTGGATAGTAAGAAAGCATCCAGTGTCATGGCAATCCTTAATTGTTTTTCGGTGACTTGCCAACACAAATACCGCACAATGAACATGGCAATCAATACAAAAGTCAATTTCATTTGCATAATTTCCATACATATATACTGTAGTCGATGGCAACGCGGTGTGTCCAGATTGAAAGACAAAGTAGTTGATGGCGCGGGGAGTGGGCAGCGGAGGACGAGGAGGAGCTCCATCAGCTCGTTCACTGCGTGGCGCTGAAAGGCCGTCTAGCTGCATATGACAGCTTTGATTGAGGCCATCAATGACAGCAGCAGAGGCGCTCCGGCTGTCTGCCAGTTGGTAACAAATGGCCACTGGCCAGAGCAATCGTCTGCGTTGACCCTGTGGATGATGGCCATCACAATGTGACATAAATAAGCTCAGACAGAAGCTGTTAGCGGGTTCAGTTCCGGGCACTAACTCAATGGCCGTTCAAATGACGCTCTTTATGCAATATACAGTATACAGTGTAGACCCAGTGTTAAGAGCTCAGTCAGGCTCAATTTTAGCTGAGCAGTGCTCCAAGCTGTGCTTAATACAATATGCTTACAAATTGTTGAGTAAGTCACAAATCTGCACACTTTTATGGCTGCCTAAACTAACTCAAAGAATTTTTTATAAGCTTCCGCATATGTGCTCGGAGCAAAGGTAATAAAACAATCTATATAATGCCAGGCAATGCATTTATCATCGGGCCAAACAAATTGCCGTGCTACGGGCCACAACCTTAGCTATCAGCTCGTCGCTTTGAACAATCAGGCCAAGAAGTGCAGGGAAGGCAAGTGACAAACATGTCTTATCAACATTTATGGCACTTTTATGGGGCGCACAGGTAACACCCATGCATATACATTTCTAATATGGGTATCAAGCTGTAAACTGCCGCAAAAATCATTGAAGCACAAAATAGAGCAATAATCTTGGCACAGTTAAACTGAGGGCTGCTGCGAGGGGCGGGTGGGGGGGGTGCGGGCGCTATGCATAATAAACAACTGCAGATGCCCTTTTGTGGGCGTGTCGCAGTAGGGCTGATGCTGAGCACCGATAAATTTAATAGCAGAGCATACAAGTACAACAAGTAACATAATCCCCTCCCCTCGATAGCAACCACTCGCCACGGGCGTGTCCTTGTGCGCCTAAAAGCATGCATAACGTTATTAAGACTGACCTTTCAGTGTAGTTATTCGCATGTCCCAGCAGCACACTCGAATCATTTTCCTAGCACACCGATACTCGTTGTGCCCACTGCCTTTAATGACTGCCCCGGCAGCTGCATTGAATTATTGAGTTCTCATCAATACAGGGCGGAGAGGCCTCTGCAGCAGCGGCCTCATCATCAACATTATTAACAACCATGATTTTGTTCAGCTGTGTCCAACTGGGAATCCACACACACAGATCTCTGCATACCACTCGTATGAGGCGGCTTATTCTGTATACACATACATATTGTATACGGCCTGTCGTATATTATAGTGAGAGCTACAAAAAGGTGAAATTGTTGGGATACGTTACAATATATCTACCAACATAAGCATACAGGGTGCTCAGGTGAAGCACAATCATGCTAAGTGGTGTTTCATTCAATTGAACACCCTTTATAAGTACTTTATAGCCACTCTCCAACTCTGCCCAGAGCCACTGCTGCGCTTTTAAATATTTTATTTATTTCAAATAATTTGATTGGCAATCGGCATTGCAATATAAACATGTCTACATTTTTTTGTGCTGTGCATTTTGACCCGTCAGCGCAGACAAAATAACATTCATCAGCGTGGTAAGGACTTCAACTCAAACTTGCTCAAGCACAATAGTGGCAAGTTGAGAAGGCGGCCATGGCCCATTTAAAATTTAAGACGAGACGGCAACGAATACCACACTGGACAGCAATATTATTCCTCCCCAAACTTTTTCAATGTAGATAGTCAAGATGATTATTTTTCGTGAAGTTAACCATGAAGTTAACCATGAATATTTGACCTCATCTGACCAGAATAACCGCTGCCTGATCAATAGAATCGGTGAAATCAAAATGCGAGAGGAACTTTCTTAAATTTAAAATTCATGTTTATGTACAAAATTCATGTACATTGATTCTCAAACTAAGTATGAAACAAATTACATTGGAAAAAGTGTAGTGGCTGTTCGGGATGGACGGAATTTTGTAGCCTAGTGCTATTTTTAGCAGGCCTGATCTTACTCTCGCTATGTTCCATCCAGCTTAATGAAGTGTGCTTTTAGGCGTTTTCATTTCCTTTGTGTATTGGCCACGAACTGGGAATGTTCGAGTATTTGCACTGAGGAGCTGATGGCATTTGAGTGTTTGTGGCTTTCATCTTGTAATCAATGTAATAATTGCAAAATGCTTTGATTGCTTAGCCGTTGCATTTGCTTTCTTTTTTACTGGACTGAAGCGTTAATTATGTGTAGACCACGCTAATGAGACATGCGCACCTGCTGTTGCTCAGGGGAGCAGGTAGGAACTTAATTAGTAAGCGGACTCTGCATAACAATCGATGAGGTATAATGAGGCCAATGTGCACACTGAAGGTTAATGGATAGCAAACGATGCTCATTATAACAGGTAGGAAAAAAGTTAATGCTGAAACGAAAACCATTAGCTGATCAAAAGTCTTGTAAAACATTAAATATTTTCAAAGGTGCAGTCTTAAATGTTCAAGGAAGTTGTCGTGAAGATTCTGTTTTGGTGTAAACACATTTCAATTCGTTTTCTCATCCATATCTATAAAACAAAACTGTTTGGTGACTGACTGATTGGCAATCATCACACAGCCCAAAACGTAAGAGCTAGAATACTGAAATTTGCACATTAGTTTCCATCTATGATGAAAGTGCACACTGAGGCGGGATTTTGGAAAACTCCACCCACAATCGTGGAAATTCAAGGAAAACTGTTGTATGAAACTTTATTTTTTTTAAGGTTCTACACAAACAAATAATAGGCGTGGTGCTCTAAGATTTTGTAAAATTTACTCCCACGGGAGGGAAAATTGTGTTATGCTTTTTTTGTGTATTTCTTACTATTGATGAAAATAGTCAAATTCAACATAATGCATCTTAATCTAAATATTTATCCTGGCAAAGGTGGGCTACCAGTTAGCACTTCATATAGTTTCCTTCAATTTTATCAACATCTGACCACAATATTATATATGTAGCTCCCACAGGAACAATCAGTATAAAAAACATTGCATTTTACCAGATTTATTACATTGCTTTAAGCATTTAGCTTGTCTAAAATTTCTATTCCATATCTATTTCATCTTGTGTGTTACATAAACATACATTTACATACAATTCGCTCAGGTTTATTGCATAATTGGCCCAACGACTGTCAGAAATTCATCATCAATTGGAGCGGGCTTCTTATATGCTAATGCTGTTGCCATGTCCTGGGGCAAGACAGCGGCAACCACAACAGGAACATCACAAGTTTGTGGTGCTTGTTGTGCTTAGTGTTGTTGCTGTCAGGTGCGAATCTGACGCGCACACGTTGGTTCCATCAATTCACAACAGAGGTCAAATGTCGTGCGGGAAATATGCTAAATGCGTGCGCAAGGAATATGACAGTGTCAGGCTCTTCGAGTCACAAGACAGGATTGAAAGCGAAAGGGAGAGGGAGTGGGAACACGGGGCGCTCAACAATTGACTCCGATTTTGCGGCTCGGATGCCGCGACGGCCTTAGGCATGGGACTTACAGTTGTCAATCAGCTGCGCGGCAGAGGCCCAAGTGTAAACAAGTAAATTAATTAAGTTTATGCTAATTAGCCGGCTGTGGCATACGACATTAATTATGGCATAGCATATGGCGCGTAAATGAAATTCAAATCAATTGACTCGCAAATTTGCATAATGGCAATGAGGTTAGCTGTCAGAGCAACAAAAACAGCAGCAGCCTGAAAGCAGGCCATGCACATTATCAATAGCTAATCGATGAAATCGATAAGGTAGCCCGACTGTGATACACGGTGGGAACGTTGGCAGGACCCGAGGGTCGAGACCCACACAATTAGAGATGGTAGCTTGGAAAGGAACCGAAACTGTTACCGCGTTAATCGTATCGTCACAAAAAACCAGTTACTGTGGACTCAATATCGTAAGAGTACATTGGTCCCATTAGCTCTAAGTCTATGCTACAATATCTTGCTCTAGTTGTTATTGGCACTATCGTTATAATAGTCCATCCCATGTTTTGTGAAGAGCTAATCGAATTTACAGCTGATTAAATCGCTCCAGTTTCTGTTGGATGTCCTTTTGTCCCATGTTTTGAGCGGAGTGCAGTTCTGGGTGAGACGTTAGCTCCTCTCTATTGCACAGCCTTCAATCATTTTTGTTTCATGATTTATTCATACAGACACTTAAATGCTTTCTGCTCTGTTTTATTTGCCGCAACGATTTAATGGCGTTTTATCTACAAATGGACGCAATGGAATATGGCATTAGGTTGTCCCCAGCCTGTTTGGGGCTGTATGTGGGCATGATTCGAATTGAAACGCATTTCAAATTTTACATTGCTCCTTTGGCAACTGTTGGATGCTCCTCAGTTTTTTACACTTCTATCACAAATGTCTTCGCGGCTTTTTGCAAACTGCTCCCAAGAGTAGGCCATGAAGTTGAATTAAAAAGTAAGCTTAAGCAAATGTTAAGGGACTCAGTTACGTGGGCAAAGCACTGAAGTGTCTTTGGAAAGCGCAAAATTATGTAAATTATGTATCAAAAAACTATATTTCCAGTTACTCATTTAATCTTGAGCAATTATATTAATGTGGCATGCAAAGAACAGCATAAATTAAAATCTTATCTAGTTTTTTTTTTGTTTTACACAAGCAGACAAAATTAAAAAAATTCCCCTGCTTGGGTATCAAATCGTCCTAGCACCTTATGCCGTACCACCTTATCCTTACGGAGCCCGCCCCCAAGTTACCCAACAAATTAAAACAGCTTACCTCAAATAATTCCAGAGCCCTGTTAAGAGTATGTGAAGCATATGAAACAGTGGCTATGGAACATACACGAAACTTGCACTCAAGTGAGAGAAAAAAACTCAAGTAAGAGCCAACCTTGAGCATAAACAGGACACTTGTAACCTAGCAACCCAAAAACCTACAAAGCTTTAGCCTCAGTTTCATTGCCAAAGCGTTTCCTCAAAAGCTTTTCCAACTGTTAGTGACTTGCACTTATAATAGTGGGTATACTTTTGTAAAGCTTTCATCACAGAATGAAACCGCAGAAAACAAAATCATTTTGTAAATTTAAAAACTGTTTTTTGCTTTAATCTACTTAAGCTGACATAACTTTGATTTTTGTGCTATGCAAAACATAAGATACTTACTCAATACACTTGGCGTATACACAGATTTATAAATATATATGTAATATGTAACTGTATAACTTAAAGCTTGTATTAGTTATGCTATTTAACTGATTCTTAATCAATTGTGCCTAGCTTATTATACCCCGTCATGCACTCTCGCACTCTCAGCTTAGTGTAATTCAGTATCCTCAACGCGAACAGGTTTGCGAGACAAATACAATACAATGATGGTAGTCAGGGCACTGACCAGGAATATAACATCGAACCAACGATGATAAAAGTTGAAGTGCAAATTGCCAAGCACTTCGGTGATAATCACACGATACTCAGCTGGCATATTCATGCGCATCAGGAGCACTGAGGAACAGAAATACATGCCCATTATTTGGCCCAAAATCAGCACAATTATGTTGCTCGATTTACTCGATGAAATGCGATAAAAGAACTGCAAGAAAAACACATTTAACAATGATTTAATTCACACAGCAAGGCCTGCCTACCTTTGTGAGCGTAAGCAGCAGACCACGTATGGAGGTGACCACAATGCAGCCAACGAGCAGAAAGGAAACGTGCTGATTCCAAAAAGCCAAGTCTATATCAAAGCCGCACCAATGTACGGCTATTTCAAGTCCACGTGTCACTGGATCCTTGCGGCCAACTCGATCGAAAATTATATTAATACAGCACTGGAATATATGAAAGTAATCAACAATGGCAACAATTGCAATTCTACAGATAACAAACCATAAATATCTTATAGACGCAGTAGACACTGAAAAAATGCCCCAGCACATTAAAGTATTTGCCCTGTAGCGTTTGCGACCAACGTTGACGCTCCTCCATATTCTTCAGCGAGCTAAGTTCGAGAAAGACTGAGCGTTGAAGCTCTTCCAGTCCATAGACCTCCAGTTTCAGCTGATTGATGTCTGCAAGGACGCAGTTAATTGAATATGCATATGGACATGGAAACGCTTACTTACCCTCTCCATTGCTGGTTGTGCGTTGCACTGCTGACGTCAGCATATCCCAAATTCTAGGCTTCGTGGGATGCAGTTTGTTGTGATTATAAACGGCCATAGCAATGCGTCGCTTTTTTGCGGTCAACATATCCACAGTCAGCGCCAACCGTCGCTCAAAGCAGATGATGTCATTGCGCGAAACGGGCCTGCAATAAATACACACACATTAGCGCTGATAAGGAAACAGCTGTGTTGGGGGCAACTGTGGGTACTTGATGAAATAGGCCATGCTGGTGTAGGGATAATTGACAGCACCAAAGCCGGAGAGTATAGCCATGACTGTCACACCAATAACGCTAATGCGCGACACTCCCTGTTCGATGGTGAAGATGCCATGCGACGCACTTAGCAGCGGAAAGGGTTCTCCAATGCGCCAGAGTCCGTACAGAAAGACAAACCAGCAGAGAGTCGTTAAAATGCGCACCCATTTGTCGGAAACTGCAGCAGACAAGCATCAAATTAAATGTCCCATAAGTCTTACTACAAATGTCTTACAGAAGGAAATACTGTGTATCACAGAATAACAAATGTATACGGGTATCACAGCCGTCACCATAAACAATAGCAGCGTCAGACCCAGACGCCAATGGAAATAACGCGAACTTGATTCCAGCACGCCTATGATTTCGAATATGATCAGCTCAAACATTGTTACAGACAAAGCAAATGTTGACGAGAAGATCAACTGCACGGAAATGTGGCGTATCTCATAGTGCTTGAAGAGCTGCTTGTTGAAAAACAGCCAGCCGCCGGCAAAGAACAGCATCTGCAACAAATGAAATGTAAATTGCAACACAAGTCAAAAGCAACAAAACCTGAGACGCTTGCCTGCGAGACGAACACAATTACACAGTCGGCAAGGAAAGCCATTTTTTGGCTGTCACAAGTTTTTATGCTTCGGTTGTTAGTTTTAGTATGCTCAAGTGCATGGGCAGTGACATTGCTTATTTAAATACAGAATTTGTCCTTTAAACGTTCGTTGTATGGAAATTGCCAACAAGCAATATAAACAAAAACGCCGATATGCCTGAATCGGCGTTGCCAGACTGCACGCTGTACGCGAACAATTAATCGATGTGTCAGTGATGTCTCTTTACTCAACCAAATATGACACCAATTATTTATTAATAATATACTTATTACATTTAGTTCTAAATAAGAACGAAAAAGTTTCTGCAAATACTTGCTGAAACTTGCAGAGCTCATAGAGGTTATATTTTGTCATGCACTGCACTCAAATATAATAACTGACATATGGACACATGTACGTGTTCTGACATCGGAGCTGCGTTCATATTTCCATCTCTATTCGCCGCTCAAACAGCTGTGCAATAACAACTGCACAACGAAATATAGTAAAACTTGTTATTTTTAGGCATAAATCGAATCAAATGTCACGCTAAGTGTTGCAATTATGTTATTCATGTAGTGACCCCTAAATGAAACACAAGAACACACAAAACAGGAAAAAATGTCGTGCTATTATCGCCAATTCGAGGAAAGCTCTGTGACAATTCCAAAATACTTCGTCGAAAGCTCCGCAGGAATCACGTATTATGACATAAAGGTATTATTTAAATTAGTACATGCAACGTAACTAAACGATATCTTAATAGGTTCGAGTAGCAAGCGTGGAATGGTTTGTGGAACGACGCTATCGTGATTTTGCTCAACTGCACGACAAGCTCGTTGAGGAGGATTCGATCAACAAAAAACTATTGCCACCAAAGAAGGTACGCCCACTGAAATCACTTACATACTTAAAGCAGCCCAAAAGTTAATCTCATTCTTCTCACTATATGTTGCAGCTAGTGGGCAATAGGCAGCCCGCATTTCTAGAACAAAGACGTGAGCAACTGGAAGTGTATTTAAAAGAGTTACTCATCTATTTTCGCAATGAGCTGCCACGTTTGCTGGCTGAGTTCTTGGATTTCAACAAGTATGACATTGTCTATCTGCTGCAGGATCTGGCCAAGCTGTTCAACGAAAGCGGCGATGCGCTCCTGAGTGCCAAAAAGGAGTACAATTTGTCGGCGTTAGAGGTAAGCCTCAGTGCCAACAAGTATGAATGTTCTAAATTTTAAACAAAATGGTATACCAGAGCCTACGTACCAAATTTGGTGACCCTACTTATATCAACTTATTCAAAATTAGGTCGAACACCCTTTTATATATTTTATGGGTAGAGAGTGTAAAAATATGAAAAATTTGAGAGTTAGCCCATATAGTCTGGATATGGACATGCAATGGGGCTGGTCAAGAATTTATCTAGTAATATACAGCGTAAAAGATGCCTTCCTCTGCCTGTTACCTATATGTTAAGAACATTACCTTTCTACCTTTTTTAATGAGTTCAGCATATAAAGCTTAGTTCAGTCAAATATTATTTTGTTTTTATATGCTAGCATTCAATATTTTAGTTTAGTTTTTATCAATATATATTTTGAAATACATATTTCGCGTTTACTACCACGAAGCATGTCCAAATTGATTGTGTTAGTCCAGACCATGGTCAACGGCCGTCCTCCGTTGTACCACATGTATCAAAATCGCGGCATCAAGTACTCACTGGGCGAAATGCACATGCCCGTAACCAATTTCTCTGCTGAGCTGCAGCACTCATTTCAAACGGAGCATAACTTTGCGAGCATTGAAAAACTCTCGAAGCTTGTCGAACGGCACAACAGGTGGCATTGGCAGCACGATCAGACCAAGCGCGTTTACTTTAACTACTTGCTGCTGGATCCACGCATAACTAATGGACTGCAGCAACGAGCTCGAAGCATGCACCAGCTCGATGTGTGGTTGACCTTTCTAAGGGCCATTTTCTATGTAGGGAAGGGAAAGTCCTCGCGTCCATACGTGCACTTGCGGCAGGCCTACAAGCTATTGCGATCGATGAACTCAGTTGTACTCGCCAAGGATCCGAAGCTGGCGCTTATCGTGCACCTTTGGCAGCAGCAGCGTGGTGTCCTATTGCTGCGTGCCTTCTATGGCATCTCCTCAAATGATGCGCACACC
This sequence comes from Hirtodrosophila confusa, assembly GCA_035043065.1. Classification (NCBI taxonomy): domain Eukaryota; kingdom Metazoa; phylum Arthropoda; class Insecta; order Diptera; family Drosophilidae; genus Hirtodrosophila; species Hirtodrosophila confusa. The sequence goes on along the minus strand of JAWNNI010000138.1, from coordinate 22,871 downwards.
CGCGAGGCAGCAATGATCGATGCTTTAGGCATGAATCATTTGACCAATAGGAGACTGGGCGTCTACTTTGGATTGGCGCGCAGCAAATTTACAAGCGAACAACGAAAGCAACTGGGCATAGTATTGCTCTACAAGCTGCTGTCGGTTTACATGAAGAACAAGGAGCGTGAACTGCAACCCGAGATAGTCCAAAAGTTAAAGCAGCACATTCCGCCTAGTCCTTAACACAAAGCAAAATCATTTATTGGTGTCTAACACGTACAATAGTATATTTGTGTAGAATAATAAGATGAACAATTGAATCTCTAATGCTCTTCAGTTGCAGACAGCAATCCGTAGTAATCTTTCTATTCTTCAATATTCATCTTTTTAGAACGACAGCATAAAATGACCTAGGAGCAAATGCATATTAAATTGTTTTAAAATTAGTATTAGTGTACATATTAAAAAATCGTATATTATTATCTCTTATTTCGTACATTAACAGTAGAATTTGCTTAATTTTTCAGGTATATGCCATAAGTGAGCGCCTCGCCTTGCCCTGTCCTCCCAGTAGTGAACAGGGCGGTAAATTTGACTTCTCACATGTGCTGGACTTTTGCACGCAGCTCGCTGCTTTGGTGGTGACACCTGTTAAGGATAATGCCAGCTTTGCACAGGATTACAATACGGTGGATGTGCCGATTGGACGCAGCAATATCATTCCGAACCGCATAAGCTTCAACTTGAATGCATTCCGCAATCTAAGAACTCTCAAGTTTTCAGCAATCTCCACGGAAAACATTGTGGACATAGAGCTGCTAAAGCCGACGCTGGAAACAATTTGTGTGCACAACACAACCATTACACACATCAATCAGGTGCTGCTCTGCGACAATCTACACAAGGCCTGCGATGTGCCAAGCATTCTGCCAGAAGCGATAGCCACCAAAGGCGACGATGCGCTGCTGAGCACAGACGCATGGAATGAGCTGAGCGAACTGGATTTGACGGGTAATCTGCTAACCCAGATCGATGGCAGCGTACGAACTGCGCCCAAGCTGCGTCGCTTGGTGCTTGAACAGAATCGCATACGCAACGTTCAGAATCTGGCGGAGCTGTCACAACTGCAGCTACTTTCGCTGTCGGGCAATCTGATAGCCGAGTGTGTGGACTGGCATCTGACCATGGGCAATCTGGTGACACTGAATCTGGCACAGAACAAACTCAAGTCCCTGTGCGGACTGCGCAAGCTGCTCTCGTTGGTCAACTTAGATTTGAGCTGTAATCTTATCGAGCATCTGGATGAGGTGGATTTCCTTGCCAATCTGCCGCTCCTAGAGACGCTGAGACTCACTGGCAATCCGCTGGCGGGCAGTGTCGGTAAATGTGGTCAATGATTAAAATGTTCGCAACACTTTATTAACTTGCCTTCTTTTGCAGACTATCGTCCACGCGTTTTGGCGCGTTTCCATGAGCGCGCTGCTGAAATATCACTGGACAACGAACCCGGCACACAACAGGAGCTGGACACAGCGCTGGTACTCTCCGCACTGCTGCAATCCAAGCAAAGACAGCAGCAGAAATGACCAAGAATCACAAAAGCAGCAATAACACAATTCCAAACCTTTAGAAATCTCTCCAAGCAACAAAAGTATCTGACAGCTGTCAAAAGTTCAAGTTTAGTTGGTTTAATCACAAGGCAGGTCTATTAGAAGCACATCAAGACTATTCTGATCTCCAATCCCGGTTTGGTGGGTGCGCAATAATTAATTACCTATGTATATTCAGTCTTCCAAACACTTGTCAAAATTGATGCATTTTTGAAATTCAGAATTTGCTTGTATGTTTTCTGTTCGATATTTTGGACTGTTTATTTCCAAGCTTCATTTTACCAAATGATCAAAAGGCCAAGTTCAAAACCCACTGTAAATGGCCCTTGAAAGTTGATATATCATTTACTAGCACTAATAGACAATAATTGTGATTGCCTCTAAAATTTTATTTTGTTTTATGTTTATGTATTTGCATATTGATAATTACAAATTTATGTTTTTGATGTTTTTTTTCACATTTCTGTTAATATTTACCGTGCAATATTTCGATGCTCATCTACAAATTTGTAGTGTAATTTAATACAATTTATATACTCGTAATATACATGAATCCACTTTGTAAACTATTGTTAATTCTAGTAGTTCTGCCAGGGCAACGTGAAATCGCGTGGCTTTTGCTTACCCGCCACTTTGTATCATTGAGGATGATGATGGTGATGATGATGCTGCTGCTGCTGCTGCTGCTGCTGCTGGGCATGATAATGTTGCTGCTCGGCAGCGGCAACCGCATCGAACATAGGCGTATGCACCTCACCGAGAAACTGTGGTGTTGGCGGCGCATTTGGCTCGGCCAGTTCGCCAATTAGCGGCATGTCAATGTCAGTGGAGAGCGCGCCCTGGCCGTACCCAGCCATGCCGTATGGCTGCTGTTGATGATGCTGTTGCACCACAGACACCTGAGCATATTCGGCTGCTGCTTGCACCTGCTGTGGATCTAGCATGACGGGTGCTGCTTCCATTTCGCCGAATTGTATGGGCGCTGACTGCTGTTCTTGCATTTGTGGCACCGCTTCTGGCTCAGGCTGGGGCTCCATATAATTCTGCTGCTGCTGCTGCACATCCACTTGCATATCAACTTGCGGCTCCAGTGGCGCCACCGGCTGCTGCTCGTGCTCCTGCACCTCCTGCTGGGCTACTTGCTGGTCCTCTTGCTGCTCCTGCATCTGGTCGTTGTCCGGCGCTTGTAGTAGCTCGTTATTGTCATCTGGGGGCTCATCCGCGGCATCGCCCATGTCGCCACCCTCGCCAGATGTTTCCCCATCGCGACGCACTAGGCCCAACATATCCAGCATATTACGTTTGACGGCATTCTCGTTAGCTGTCTCTAGGCTTGGGTAGCAGGTGCTCAGGCCGCAACTAGCCAAATGCTGTGCCATTTTGTTACCATTGCTGGTGGCAAAACCGCAGATGCAGTGCATCTCTTGCAGCATATTTACTTCCATGGCGTCCACAAAGTTGCCATTACAGTCAACGCCATGTCGAAACTGGGCACGCTCGCAGCATGTCTGGTAATTGCACTTGACACAGTGCAGCCAACCACTGTAAAAGATAAACAAGATTCGCTCTAATTAGTAAAAAGAAAATATTTAAAAAAAAACAAGAAATAACATCTTCGGCGATTGTTCCTATGGCATCTGTGGTATTAGGACAGACTACAGACAAATTTATAATACTCTATAAATATACCTAACACTGTCAAATGGCGATCAGTTACTAATATTAGTTATTTAATTGATACACACATTTATGTTATGATTTACGCATATTGTATAAATATTGCTAGAATTACTTACGTGTAGTGCGTCTCCTCACTGGCAAAATCGGTATTGCACTCGGCGCAGGTCTTGCCCTCCAGGAAGGCGAAGAAAACGGGCCGTTTATAGGTGGTAAACGGCGGCTGTTCACGATGATGAGTGCGTATCTTGGGCGGCGGAATTAGCAGCGAGTTGTTGAGCAGCAGACGTACAGGTTTATTCGTCTTGGTCATGCTGACATGATGTAGTACAGTGTGCTGCTTTAGATCGCCCTTCTCCAAGAAGCTCAGCGAGCATTTCTGACAGCGAAGCGATAAGTCTCGCTTGTTCACGTGTTCATCCAAATGCATAAAGTAGTGCTCAATACGCAGCTTATTGACTTTGCCCTTGTGCGTAAAGTAAAATATCTACAGAAGCCAGAGCAGAAGCATAAGTTAAATTATAAAGAGATTAAACATTAGAATGTAACTTACGTCGAGACAGTATGGGCACTGCAAGAAGTTCTGATTCTTGTGATCGTCGTAGAAATGGCGCACCAGATCACGATGTGAGGAAGAGCGATAGCCGCAGGTCTGACACCAATACGGCAGCTCCAATGTGCTGTGGACCTTCTGCAGATGGGCGGTAAGCAAATGCAAAGAATTGTGGCGCTGCTGGCAAATCAAACAATAATAGGATGGCGAGCCGTCGGTCTTGGTTTCGGTGGGATGCATGATTTGATTGTGCTTGGCCAGCACCGATTCGGTTGCATGCTTCTCCAAGCAGAACAGACATTGGAATTGATGTTGTTTGCCCTCTGGCGAGATGTGCGACACCAGATGTGTTTGGAGCTTTTCGTTGGAGTCATAAGTATCGCCGCTTAGGCAAATTGGACACTCCACTGTTCTGGTTAGCTCCGCTGGATTGGCTCGAGGTGAGCTGTAAGGGAAATGCTCGAAATACTCTTCTGTACCATCGCTAATGCCGTAGTAGAGCTCCTCGAGGCCCCTGAGCTCGTCTTCCTCCTTTTTAATAACCACGGCCACCTTCTCTTTTTCCTCCTTCGACTCTTTCGACTTCTTAGCCGGCGTCTTGGCCGACGCCACAGGGGTAGTGTTTGCCTTGGCAGGTGGCGTCTTTACATTCACCTTGGCACTCGGCCTGCCCGGACCTTTGGTTGCTGCGACCGGTGGGGGTGCGCTGATAGTACTACGTCGTTTACTGCCAGCGGGCAAAACATCCTTATCGCGCTCCTTTTCTTTCTTTACCTTGCTTGCATAATCCTTACTAGCATTCAAATAGTCTGATTCGTTTATGGCTGCAAATCGAGTAAAAGATAAGTTCGATTTTGAATAAAATCTTCAAAAGGTAAGATAGTCTGTTATGCTGCTCACTTCATTCATCTTAGTGATGCAGAGAACAATTTACATTTTACTGGGCATTGTTAGAATAATACATCTTGACCCAACTTGCCATGCCTTTTTACGTTATATCACTCCAAAAATCATAATGAATGCAAATAAAAAGTGCCGGTTTGAAGGCCGACTCACACGATGTGGCATTTTGCCATATATAAGGAATACCTTTATCGAAATCAACCCAATAAAAAGTAATATGGCAAACGTAGAAATATAGTATGCTAAATATTTTAACATATAAACTTGTGGCACGTTTTTATCATAGAAATATTTGATTTGCCACATCTTGTGAGTAAGTATCTCACCATATAGAATTTGTACGGTTGATTTCGATAACGATATTATAAATATGTGGCAAATTGTCATATCGTGTGATTCCGGCTTTACATACGGTGTGTTGTCAGTGTCAGTTTTAAAGTTCTTTTTATTTTGTTTGTGTTTTTAAGAACAAGTTAACACATTTGAAGAATGCCAAAAGTAAAATTATATATACAGGCCTGTTCCTAATTCCGATACTGATCAAATTTTTGGGAATCGAATTTGTTAGCTGTTCTGTATTCCGAAAATAGATCGAATATTCTGTTTGAAAACGTTTGCCCTTGAGGGCAGTGAAGTGAAAACAAATCGTACATAACTGCAAATAAAAACGTTAATATTTCATTCGATAACGCGTATTTAAAATCGAAAACGATTCCGAATGAAAAGTACTCAGAAATAGGAAAAGGCCTGATAGTTGAGTTTTCAAATGCTGACTCATTTAAAAATATCACAAATTAAACTGAATCGATATAAATAACGAGAAAAAAGGATTTCAGTAACATTCAATGTCGCTATAATAATAAAACTGGAACAAATTCAACTAAGAAAAAACAGAAGACGTGCAAATTGCTAAGATCGTTAAAAAGTACATTCGTTTTAGAGCGACAAAACGCAAAGGCAATTACGATGTAATTCGGGTTTGGCATTTCTTACAGCTGCTGTACTCAATTGACTAAATGACTCTATTAGAGTATTAAAGTTAATCACGGCCTAAATACTAACTATCGACTATTTACTAACGTTTCTTTAGGCGCTTGGGCGTGGCATTGGCCGGTGTCTCCTTGTAATTGACGGGCAGTATGCTCCAATCTTTAAACGGATTTGTTGCGACCTGCAAGGACAATTTATATTAGAATATATGGTTCTTTGCATTTGGCAAATACTGAAAGCTCACCTGATACAGGCGCTGTGTAATGGTCTCATTGGTAGTGACACGCGTCTGTTCGGCAATATGTATGATGATATTGTTGAAGGCCTGCAGTGCATACGTTCCAAAGGATTCGCGCCAGACCAGCTCATCGAGGAATTGCTGAATCATCTGGCGCGAGAGCAATGAGAGCGTATTTTGAAACATTCGCGGTACAATGCGACGCAGATACTCCATGACCGCTGAGTTGTTATGCTTTGCTGCGTTGTCAGTGGCCGCAGCTTGTACAATGTTCTTGAAGCCCATGCTAAATAGTGTAATCTTGTCCACAGTCAAATCTATGCAAATGATGCTGTCCTTGTGCACCCAGCGTGCCAGCGGCTCCAAAATTGCCTGGTAATACAAATATTGTAACAATGTATGCATATTTATTTGGGTGAAAAACGTTGCGCACCTGAAAACGCTTCTTATAATTGCGATCGCCATCAGTAATCGGTTCTACGGCACGCAACCGTATGGACTTATCCGCATAGTCGTAGACGCCAAGGACCTCCACCTTCACCTGACGCTGTGCGCCATCCTGCGACGTGGTGCCCAATGATATGACGCCCACCTGCAATAGCACAAAGACGAGCCTGGTTGATTAATAACAACTTTATAGCTTAAAAATAAACGCACCTCAACAAACTTGCCGGGTCCGCCCAGCTTTTTGCACTTTTGATGCACCGCTAAGGTGCAAATTGCGCGCAGCCATGTGTAGATGCCTTTGATGTACACGCTGTCCACTTTGACCCACTGCACCACGTTCTGAATGCTGGTCTGGCAGGCCCAATGATAAACGAGCTTCAGCAAAAATGTCGGCGGGTGCTGGGCGCCCTCAAATATGGAATTGTTAAACACTGAAACGAAGCGATATGGACAGCACTCGCTTATCCACACGTAGCCGCCGGTATACGGAAACTTGCTGATGTCCGAGTAGACGCCTAAAAAAGGGAATACAATGAGTAAAATTATCAATGGTTTCGGTATTTACATTGAAGGCAGAGCTGGGAAACCAGCGATGGATCCGCCACTCTGCAGTTTCGATAGTAATAGTTTAAGATATCGTTACCATCGATAGTAACGCTAGAAATTAACATTGGAATGGGCTTATCCAAGCACTTCGATAGTATAAATATATACGAGTAGAGAAAAGTAAAGAAAAAGGGGCTCAAAGCAAGAATCATCGATACTATCGATTATATGCATATACTAGTAGAGGTGGCAAAATATCGATGGCTTCATCGTTAATATCAATTGTTTTAATATGTAATTTCCAAACAGAAGCATATTTTTTACGAAGCATGCCGTTGTGCCTTAAACTTTCAATTACTATTTGATATAGAAACATGCACTAACTATCAATAGTATCGATGGTTTATTCGAAACTGTGAATGGATATTGAAGGTTTTTTAAGACTGTCAGAACTATCGAGAATTAATCATGACTACGTTTTGAAATGAACGTATACGGACAATAGTATACCTTAATTTGGTTAATGATAGTTACCAAATACTAGGGGTATTCAGTGCCACAGAATAATTAACATCATTCCTTACCCAACTTAAGTTCGTTGTTGCGATGATTAATGCAGTGCTGCTGGGCACGCAGCATTCCCTCTTGAAGCAGCCACTCGCAGAACTTGTTGGGCGTCAGCATGAGCACCAGCTTGACCTTGGAGTCCAGTTTGCTGCGCGTGGCTGCCATGTCCTTGATCTTAAGAAATGGCTTGGCCAGCACAACCAGCGATGGATATGTCTTGCCCTGCATTTTCGTATCTTTACCATCCTTGACATCTTTGCCATCCTTACTGCTACTGTCATCGTTGCTGCCCACCACCAGGCCACCCACCGAGTTGACTTCGGCTGGGCGAAAGTTTTTGGGCGGCGCTTCGCCAGCAGGCAAGCCCTTACCCCCGGACCCGGTGGCCTTAGCGCCCTTTGGCTGAGGCGATGCCTTTCCAGTGGGAGTTACAGCCGCTGCTGCTGCGGCACCTTTTTTACCTGCCTTGGGGGTAACTGGTGCTGGAGCGACTGCAGCTACAGACTTTTTGCCCACTGATAGGGCCAAACGCTTGGCTAGCGGCACATCGTCGTCGCCCTCATCCGATGACTCCAAGTACGCAATGTTTGAAGCAAGACGGGGACGGCCACGCCCACGCCCTGAACCACCACCACCACTAGTAGCAGCAACGGGAGTGGGGGGTGGCGGATCTGCGGCTTTTGGCGGCTTCTTCGGCAACGTGGCTTCCTTCAGCTCCTGCAGCACCTTGCCTTTAAAGGAGTAGGCCTGAAACACTTGACCATTGAACAGCTCCTTACCCTCGTTGGCACTGACGGCTGTTTTGAGCGCGTTTTTCACCGCGTTGTGCTCACTGGTAATTTTCTCGTAGTAGGCCAACTGCGCCGGCGACAGCTCCTCTACCCAGAACTCCATATTGAGTGATATATCACTTCTAGTTACGCGCGTCATATTTCCGCACGCACTGGGCTACGTTTTGCAGCGTTTTCAAGTGAAATTTATTTGCTGTGTTGTTGCTTTAGGTTATCAAGTTGAAATTATTTCCTCAATATAATGAACAATTCACTTTTTTTCGCCGAGGCTGTACCTGCTAGCTGGGTGTGACCAACATGTCAATAGCAGTATGTATCTTAAGAAATATACCAAAAAAAAACTGGTTGCTTTTATTAAAATAGAGTGACCATATTACATACCATAGTTAACAGATTGACATTTTTGGCACTTGAACGCGTAAATTATTATTTTCTTTGTCTGCTAACGTACATCCATTTCAAATAAGAAATACATGGGCTGTTAAGTAGCTGTTAATTAGACTTTGGCTATTCCGATTGCCTGCTAAATACTGGACTGTTGCTCAAATACAGAGCAATAACAGAGCTGTTAGGAACAGCAAAAATTGAAATAGAAAATACTTTTGTATTTAAAAAGAGGTGAGGCTACTTCTCACCTGGAAATTTTTAATATTAATGAATAAAATATAAGTTATTTGGTACTCATATGTTAATATTTATATTGTTTTTATATAACATATATATCTGAAATTAGCTCCTAAATTGTTCATTATTTCTTAATCTAACCTAATCTCTATTAAATAAGCTCATGGAGCATGTCGAATAGCGTGAGCCTCCTCGTCCCAACCCTCCGCCCATCCCTTCACTATGTCGATTGTCAGATAGTTTGGTAGCAAAAATCCTGAAGCTATTTATCACTGAGTCCATGAACTCCAATGCCGATACAACTTTACTTTTTCCAGTCGCTTATTAGTAATTGCACCCAGCAAATCAGCAATATTTGAAGAATTCATTATACAATTTGGAAATTTTAAAACCCAGGAGAAATAGACAGCACAAGAATTTTCAATCAATTTGCTCTAGCACGTGTGTCCTAGTATACCAAGCACATCAAGATGCTCGAGCACGCTCACTAATCAGACACATTAACATGCTTGAGCACGAACTGGCAAGACTACAACTCACCACAACACGCTCGCAAGCCCAGAAAAAAAAACACTTACTTCGGCGCCCACACACACTCATAAGTGCCGCTCAACAACTATCACGAGCCTTGCAAGTATTCGCCACACACGCCTTAGCCACAACCCTGCACGAAACGTTTCGCAGAACTCGCTCGCAAAGCCTCAACCCAACCGCATCTACTACTCAGCTACACACAACAATCTGTTTAGCAGGATGTCGCTTCCAACGATCTGACAATGCGCAATCTGGAGCTACCTTAAAAGCTTCGAAACAAAATCTAATAGATGTGTATATTTATGTTAATCTAATCAACACAACACAAATTTCATAACTTTTTGAAGCACTGGCAACCAAATTGGTCCTAAAAACATCAACTATGTTGTGAAACCTTAATCCTTTTCAAATAAACTAGTTTCGCATGTGGTCTACGCATTCGACCAAATTCTAGGAACAATAAAAGTCAAACAAAAATTTTAATAAAATTTTCCAATCTTACAAGCCACGTCTGTGTGTGTAGTATACATACATATATCATTGTGCTCGTGTCACCTTGGCACTGTATTCAACCGATGTTAATTTTGAATAAATGATGCGATGAATAAATGAGAGATTATTCAAATACGTCACGAATGGGATATAAATTATCAATAGTGGTACAATATTAAAGACGTTAAAGGGACCATAAGATTCATGTTTCCTATTAATATACAACATACACTCAAATTTAATCATTTAATGTTAGACTTTAATCGGATTGCTAAGATAAGCCTCCAGACTCAAGTGTGATCGTTATTTCATTAACCCGTTAAATTACGACAGCGCTAACGCCAATCAGCTGACTTAGATAATGGTTATTAACAATACCACAATAACAAAAAATGTGTTACCTACAGTAAGCTATACGCTTACATCAGTAATCAATTAGTTAAACACAACTACACACATATATAACATGTTTAGAAGTCTATGTTTTTGCAATCGTGCAAGCGAAATAAATTGGCAAGTTCATAATCCATATTGACGACATGCATTTATTTATAATAACATCATTTACCAAAGATATTTTTTATATATTAACATAAATTCTCATATATTTTTACCAAAATATTATATTTCTGAGTAATTTAAGTTCGAATCGTTTTCGAGTATGTGTTACAGTTTTCGAAAGCAAAACCAACCGCTTCTCATTTTTAAAGTTAGGCTTGAAAAGTTTCCATTCAATTTTCAGAAGAAAAATCTTTTCATCCCAAATTTGTAATCAGTTTTCGGAATTTAGAACCTCTAACTAATTGTGTTAGTATAATTGTCTATAATTGTGTAAGTAAAATATTCAATTTAGGACTATTCGAGAAACTTAAATAGTTATAAATAATGACTTCCAGCAAATATTGATAGACATTGATAAAGTAAATGTTTATCGCAATGGCGTGCTTTCCTTAATCCATATTAGGCATTTGCGATGTCATCAAGAACTGTATCATAAAGAATTTCTTTGACATTCAGGCCCCACAGGAAGTCTAAGTGGTTCCACTTCTTCTCAGGCAGCCGATACGCGCGTTTTAGGAAATCAGGATTTATGGTACGTCGAAGTATATCCACATCTTTCACACTTGAGAAATAGTCATTGTCACTGTAGTAGAGATAAACCGGCACGTCTATTCCCTCCACGTCGTATTCTGGTGGAGACATGCTGCCATACTCTACCATGTTCCTGATGGGTCCGTAATCGAATTGACGGAAATCGCCAGAATTGAATTCTTGCAGGTAGTGCAACATTTGATTTATAGAGCAGCCTGCTGGAGTTGTGGTCAGAATTTCGGGAATCATTGATTCGTTTAAATAGGGGGAATCCCAGCCTCCCATCAAGAAGAGCGTATTCGCGCACAATTGTTGGGACACTGCATGATCATTGCATAGAACTGACCCCATTAATTTCCTGATCTTTGATGTTGGCATGTATTCTGCGCTGCCCAATTCAACTAAGGCGTCAGGCTGTCCAAGCAGTGGTCCTGCCACTTTGGCAAACGGACTTTCCATATTTCCCATCCAGGCAACTGGAGCCAATAAATGCGCCGAACGAATATGGCTCTTGAACCTCTTTACCATTGAATTAAGGACAAAGAACGTGGTTGTGCCCTGAGAGTGAGCGACGTATTGCAAATTTTGCTCGTCCGTGTTGTTCAAAGCATAATCCATCAATGCGGGCAAATCATAGATCCCAATATCATGCCATTCAAAGTTCCAAAATGGTGGAAAAAGCGGCGACTTGGTGACATGTTTCCTAGAGTAAGTATTCCCGCGTGCATTGCCCATCCAGACATCATAGCCAGCATCGGACAGAACGTATGCCAATCCACTGCCTGGACCGCCTAAAACAAAATCTGATGAGGAACAGAGCAACCCATGCATTAGAAATATAACAGGACGATGACCATCAGGGCCCGTGTCCTTTGAGTAGGGTATGCGATGCATTGTAAGAAGATATCCATCGGACGTTTCTACTTCATGCTCCTCGATTGGGTAACCATCCCTTAATACAATAGACACCTGATGATTACAAAGGATATGTACATATCTATGTGATGTGCAATTTAATTTTAAGAGTAAATATTTAATAGTTACCGTTGTCAATGAACTATCACAACGGACATCGGAAGGCAAGGTCACGGCAATAAATGACAGAAATAGTTGTGCTACCAGAAACCGGAAGAGCCACATTTTCAACACAGATTACAGATTGACTGATACTACTAGATTGCAAATTTGTCAGCTGCACAAGGCTCTTATATACCCCAATGGTTGTTACAACAGACAGAATATTCTATTTAAGTTTCAATCAATATTATGATAACTTGTTGAAGATTAAGATAATGGATTTGTTGTGCAACAATTTTATAGATTTGTTGGAATAATAATTTCAGCATGATTAGTTTAAAAATATATAGTAGGCGTCAGCATTGGTAAGAATTGTTGCGCTAAAATTAGTTAGAATGGTTAGAGTTGTTTTCTCTTAATTTACATTTGTAACGGAAAATATTTGCGCTGCCATATAGATACAACAAAAAATCGCTATAATTTAGCAGACTTACTCCACACACATAACGAATATACTAACTCTGTTAGCTACTCTCTCAATGTTCAAATTAACATTTCTGTCCAGCATTTTTCCGAAAGTGAGCTTAGGTAGCAATATGCAATTATGCGAGATCCTAAAAGGGACAGAGAACGGGAGCGAGAACGCTACCGCTCCAAATCAAAACAACCTACGCCGCAATAGATCCATGTCAATCGCATAACAACGCCAAACAGCTATCTCAAGAAGCCAAAAACTCTGAAGATTTCATTCCTTTTACCCGAAGAAAAATCTTTTCATCACAAATTTGCAATCGCTTTTCGGAACGCAAAACATCTAACAATTTCAATTCAGAATAGGGTTAAATTGTCTTATCACTAAAGTACAACATTAAATTTATGATTCTTCGATAAATTAAAATAGTTATAAATATTGTATTGGACTTCAAGCAAATATTGATATACATTCTCAGATAACAGGAAATGTTTATCACAATAGCGTGTTTTCTTTATTACTGCGTATTAAGCACTTAGAATGTCATCAAGAACTGTATCATAAAGAATTTCCTTGACATTCAGGCCCCACAGGAAGTCTAAGTGGTTCCACTTCTTCTCAGGCAGCCGATACGCGCGTTTTAGGGAATCAGGGTTCATGGTACGCCGAAGTATATCCACATCTATCAGACTTGCGAAATAGTCATTGTCACTGTAGTAGAGATAAACCGGCACGTCTATTAGCTCCACGTCGTATTCTGGTGGAGATTTCTTGCCGTACTCATTCTTGTTCCTGATAGATCCGTAATCGAATTGACGGAAATAGCCAGAATTGTATTCTTGCAGATAGTGGAACACTTGATTGACCGAGCACCCTGCTGGTGTTGTGGCCATAATTTCGGGAATCATTGATTCGTTCAAATAGGGGGAATTCCAGCCTCCCAACAAGAAGAGCGTATTCGTGCATATTATCTGGGACACAGCCTGATCACTGCATAAAAGCGAACCCATTAACTCCATGGCCTTTGAACTTGGTAAGAATTCTGCGCTGCCAAATAACTCAACTAAGGCGTTGGGCTGTCCAAGTAATGGTCCTGCAACTTTGGCAAGCGGGCTTTCCATATGTCCCATCCAGGCAACTGGAGCCAATAAATGCGCCGAACGAATTCGGGTCTTGAACCTCTTAATCATTGTGTTAAGGACAAAGAACGAGGTTGTGCCCTGTGAGTGACCGACATACTGCAAATTAAGCGCGCCCGTTTTGTACAAAATAAAATCCATCATTGCAGGTAAATCATAGATCCCAATATCATGCCATTCAAAGTTCCAAAATGGTTGAAACACTGGAGACTTGGTGGCATGTTTCCTAGAGTAAGTGTTGCCGCGTGCATTGCCCATCCAGACATCAAAGCCAGCATCGGACAGAATGTAGGCTAATCCAGTGCCTGGACCGCCTAAAACCCAATCTGATGAGGAACAGAGCAATCCATGCATTAGAAATATCACAGGACGGCGCCCATCAGGGCCCGTGTGCTTTGAGTAGGGTATACGATGCATTGTAAGAAGATATCCATCGGATGTTTGTACGGGGTGCTCCTCAATTGGGTAACCATATTTTTTTACAATAGACACCTGATGAATTACACAAACATAAGCTATATACATATGTCACATAAAATTTAATTTAAAGAGTAATTAATTAATAGTTACCGTTGTCACTGAACTGGCCCTACCGACATCGGAAGGCAAGGCCATGACAATAAATGCCAAAAACAGTTGAAGTACCAGGAATTTCAAGAGCCACATTTTCAACACAGTTTAACTAATTGACTGATACTACTAGATTGCAAATTTTCCAAGTTCACAAAGGTCTTATATACCCCCCCATGGTTGTTAAACCAGGCAATATATAATATTTGAGCTACAATCAAATTTATGACAGCTTGTCGAGGATTAAGATAATTGATTTGTTGTTCAGCGATTTTATAGATTTTCTGGAAAAATATTTTCAGCATGATTGGCTTAAAAATAGGTAGCGTAAGCATTGATAAGAATTTGTGTGCTAAAATTAGTTATAGTGTTGCAATACCCATTTGGGCATGTCTTAAGGTGGGGTCACACATATGGGGCAGTCGGCAGTTACCGTAGCGTGTGAGTTCCACAGACTTACAACCTCTAATGTAATGTCTAAAAAAAAATAAGACTATAAATTAATTGAAAATATCTTGTTTGACTTGTTAAATAGCATTGTCATCAAAAGTGGATTATTTCCATAAATTTTGAAGCGATTTCATAGAACATCTCAAGTTTCGACCGACCGCTTCTCTTGCAGGTATAAGTTATATTAGTCTGATTTTGATCAAATTTGGCCAACACGTATAGAACAGAATGAAAATTAAATTTAGTGAGTTTGGTAACGCTATGTACAAAAACAAAAGAGTTATTCATACAAAAACATAGTTGTCAACCTATTATTCCTATGGGAGCTATATGATATAGTAATCCGATCTTGCTGGTTTTCATATATGTACTGCCTGCACCGAAAATAAAGACTTGTGCAAAGTTTCACAATCATAGCTTTAAAATTGAGCTATAAGTTAGAATGTACACATTCGGACTGGCAACATTTTCTAACTTCAAATACTTATTACTTAATAAGTATGGCACCTACAGAGCGCTATATCCTATCAATCGACGCGGTATGAATTTCCCTACAATATGCTGGCAAGATTTTCAAAATCGGACTGGAATTACAGCCACACGAGCCGATATACTAAAAAAAAGTCAGCGATTTTCAAACAAGTTCAAAAGCGCGCGCTGAATTTCATGACTTGTGACGTACATGCGCAGAGAGAGCCAAAAGTTGCAGTCGTCTTGTCGTAACCTATGAGCTCTCTCAATCGTGTGGCAACGCCGGCTAGCTGTCGGTCCCAGGGCTGGATACGACCCAATAGTACTGCCTGCGGAACAGATGGAGTGTTTTCGCGATCCCACCGTGTGCTGCCTTTTCGTCTGTATGTGCGCGATCTATCAGCGTCGACGTCAATGAGCTCGGCACCCACAACTTCCAAACGGAGCCTTCCAACTGGTCGTCAAATCGTTCGAAGCGCATGCGCTTGAATATCATGCCGCCTTCGATCCGGATATCGGGTAAGTGCTTTTGATTTTCGGTGATCTGCTTGACTAACGTCTGGTATTCCTTAGACTCAAACGCCTAGAACGCTGCTCGGATCTACTTCCGGCTCTTCGATGTTTCGCGACAAAGTGTCGGCAACAACATTGTCTACGCCTTTTCGGTGTTCAATGCCGAGGTCAAATGCGTAAAGTTGAAGAGACCATCGAGCCAAGCGACCATCCAAGTTCTTGAGCGTCATGAGCCATTTAAGGCTGGCGTGATCTGTGATCACCCTAAACGGCATCAGTTCTACATATGGGCGGAACTTTAGAATCGACATGAGCGCTGCCAGACACTCCTTTTCCGTCACCGAATAGTTCTTCTGATGGCAATTCAGTTTGGCTGAAAAGAACGCAATGTGCCTTTCATGCTGTTCGTCGTCCCGTTGGAACAGCACGGCTCCTACTCCGTAGTGTGAAGCGTCGCACTGGATATAAAAGTGCCTCTTAAAGTCAGCGTGGACCAAAACTGGTGCTGAGCTAAGTGCAGCTTTCAATTTAGCAATGGCGTGTATTGCTTCCTCCGTCAATATAAATTTGTCTTTCGCCGACTTCTTGAGAGCGTCTGTGAGCGGGACTGCCAGTTCTGCGAAATTTTTAATAAATCGCCTGTACCAGCCTGCGGTTCCCAGAAAACTGCGCAGTTCGCGGACAGATCGTGGCTCAGGAATACGTAAGGTAGCAGAGACTCGATCAGGATCCATTTTTAACGCACCCCCTCCGACTATAAAACCTAAATACTTAATATTATTATAGCAGAAATGTGATTTCCCAATAACCCAATGGTCAAATTCGCTTTTCGTAGGTGCTCTGCAACTTGCCTTAGGATCCTTACGTGCGTGCTGAAAGATAAGCGTAGACGTTGGATCTCATCTCCACTGGGATTACTTTGTCCACTAGCCTGCATAGGCGCTGAGCGGCGTTGCAGAGGCCAAACGGCATCATCCGAAATTCATACAGCGGCCGCCCAGGCACAGTAAAAGCTGTATAGGCCCTACTCTTCTCCTCTAGCTCGATCTGCCGAAAGGCCAATTTAAGATCGACGCTAGAGATGTAGATCGTCTGATCGAGACGCGACAAAACCCCTCGATGCTAGGTAGTCCTTAATGGTCAATTTGTTGAGCTTGCGTGCATCGAGACAGAAACGATTTTTACCCGGCCGTCGCACAACAGTAGTGCGGTTGCTCCACGGGCTATCACTGCACTCGATGACCCCTAAAGCCAACATTTTGTCCACCTCTGCACACACTACCTCCTGCATCGCTGGTGACAGCGGATAATGTCGATCCTTTACAGGCTCGGCATCGTCCACTAATTGGATTTTATGTTTTTCCATCGACGTCTTCCCCAGACCTACCGTTTCAAATGTAAGGAACTCTTTCTTTACCTCCTCCAATTCTGCTTGCTGCTCTGCTGACAATCGCCACTCTTCCTGCACTATTTCATCCTCAGGCCCATCCACATAGTGAGCCACCTGATCCGCCATCACCTCCTCCACTAGTCTCACTGGCTCGCCGGTGGAACCTGTTCCCATAACCGGAGCCAGTGCGAATGATCGCCAAAAGTCTATGCCCAGGTAGATCTCCTGCTCGAGAAAAGGGCATAAGAAGAATGTTATTTTTCTTATCTCTCCCTTATACTCTATAGGCAGTTCTACTCGGCCAACAATTGCGCGATCTTCCCCACTTGCTACCTT
This sequence comes from Hirtodrosophila confusa, assembly GCA_035043065.1. NCBI lineage: Eukaryota > Metazoa > Arthropoda > Insecta > Diptera > Drosophilidae > Hirtodrosophila > Hirtodrosophila confusa. The sequence continues at coordinate 5,467 of JAWNNI010000138.1, read as the reverse complement.
CACCATCGAAATATACTTTCGAGGCGCCACACCTAGCTTCCCCAGGAACTCGTGACAACTATTACCCAACATGCTATGAGTAGCGCCGGAGTCTAGCAGGCCTCTTACCGATTCGCCCATAATGGATATAGCTGCGAACACTCTTGGGTCACTTCTGCTGCACCTACGCACGGAATCAATCACCTGCCGTCTCGTGGATCGCCGTTGCTTAAAGCGACATCTAGCTTTCCTGACTCTCACAAAAAGTGCTCGCATCCCATCGACTTGTAAGTCTGAAAATATCCTATTTCTAGCTGTTATATAATTTCTAAGCCGCTCCTCATATGATAAATTCCTTAACCTAGCATGCAAACTATCTCTAATTAACTTATTACCTATATTCTCCTCTATCTTTTCAGTGCAGGCCCCATCTGCGAGCGTGATTCGCCTGCCTGAATCGCACTCCTTCTCGCGTTTCCCGAGCAATTTGCACAATTGGGAGCATACGCATTCGGCTTTCCACACCTATAGCAGAAGATACGCCTCTACTGCCATACAGTCCCTGAAGCCGTGATCTGGTTTTCCGCAGTTCCAGCAAATCAGCTTCTGCTGTGGACGGCGTACCATTTGCGCCTCCTCGACTACGTCAGCCTCTTCACAAGCCAGTTGCTCCTGCGTGATCTCACTCACACCAGCTCCTCGCCCATAATTGCTGGCCTTTGGGGTTGCTCGCCACGACGATCGGGTCTTCCGCTTAATGTTTGCCTCGATTTCGACGCACTCATCTCGCAGCTGGTCCAAGGAATACACGCGTAGGCCATAGACGAAGCTTGCTATTTCATCTGTGAGTGCCTTCTTGATGATCTTGATCCTCTCGCTCTCAGATGGTGGCATCTCCAGTCGCGACGCGAGCTTCCGCATGGTGTGAAAAAATTCTTCCACGCTTTCGTTTGAACGTCCTCGAAAACGGCTAACTAGATGGTCTCGCAGTTCCATCCAGTTCTCCACGCGATGATCCCGAACGTACTGCCAGTACCACTCACGTGCGTGTCCCGTGACTAAATGGTGGAATCCCTTCAGCACCTCCTCCCAGGAACATCTGCATTGATTCTGCAGGAACTCGATGCGGAACACAAAATCCTCCACTGCCATTTTCGTCGCGTCTCCATCGAAAGTGACATCCCATTTTTCGACTTGGCCCCATCGTGGCCTCTGTCTGGAGTTTGGCGTATATGGATTTGGCTCTTCCCGTTGGTACTCGCCTGCTCGCCTATTCTCTACCCGCCAGTGGCTATTCTGTCTTGGATTTCGCCAATTTCGCGCGTGCTGCTCAGTCTGGTTACCCGGCTCCCCAGATGCAGTAGCCCCTACCATAGACGGATCACTTCCACCCGGTCGAGATCGTGACAAAAGTGGTTTTGGTGGCGGTGCTGACGCGTCTGTCGCGCTGGAATGGTCTCGTTTCGGGATTGCTCCCTGTGAAACTTGCACCTGGCCACCTTCATCCCTTTTTGGCACTTCTGACTGTGGTGGCGGTTGCCTAATGTGCTGCAGTACCTCATTAAGCGAACTCATCATCTCCATAAACCCGTTGCGAATCTCTTCCTGCACCACGCGGCTTATGGAGTCTGACTGCGCCGCCCTATGGGTCGCATGAGCCCCAATCCGACGGTGCCGGATCCCCTCCTCTTGCCTGAACCGGTGTCCTACGCAAAGCGCTACCTGGTAGCCGTTCATCAGCACCCTCGTTGGCCATTGCACCTGCCCCGCCTATATCCACCAGAAACGCGTTATTTTGGGTACGCGATCGCGTCTGATAATTTTGGCTGTTTCCGGAATGGGACATTTGATTTATTTGGCACCGATGTGGAAACTACTGACGAAACCTACCGAAAACTACTTCTTATTTTCCGAGGGTATGTATAGCTTAAGAATTATATATTCATTCAATTAAATAAATAAATATTTAAAGACTAATTAAATAAATAAACACCCAAATAAATAAATAAATATCCAAATAAATATTTAGATGAATAAATAAATACTTATAAAAATAAATAAATATTTAAATCAATAAATAAATACTTTCATAAATAAATACTCAAATAAATAAATATTACCCCTAACAAAAAAAAACTTCACAAACACCTATCTAAACACCAACAACAAAAAAATCTTTTAAGAAAATCACCAAGCGGGGGAGGACACGTGACTGGCCGGGACCAGTAACCGCTCCAGTTTCTGCGCTCCACCTTGACAGTCGCTACACGGATACTCTACAATTACTAACATACTAGTGTGACTTGTCATCTATTCTAGTCATCACTTTAAGTGATGACCGATACACAAGAGTCTCACGATCTACGAGCTCACTTTACTTGTGTTTTGGCATCAACCCTCCATCCTAACGCTCTGCCATGCAAATGGATGCATCGCGGGTTGTCTTAACGACTCCCGGGCCACCCACTTCACACAACATTACGTAAGACAGATGAGCTGGACCAAAACACGAAAGTTCTACAAAAACAACACGGTGAGAACTCTACATTAAACAGATAAATAACAAACAACTTAATCTGACTTAACCTAATATCACATTTCATCACAGATTCATTCAATATCACCGTCCACCAGGAAAATTGTCCGTCGCTAACTACCTGTTCATTCATGAACGGCAGTGACTTACGTCCAACAGTGACATTGAATTGTGACAAATATAACATTAGTAAGTCTCCCATTTATAATTTATTTAATTTTTTCTAACCTCTGCTTTCATATCTCTCCCTAGCGTTCATCACTCCGCGCAATTAAAGGCCAGCTTTACGCTCCCTTTAAGCCTGCGGCAGCGACTTCGGAAGGACTAGACACGGAGCATTTCGCGAGATGTCGTCTTCTCCTCCAAATTTATTTATATCTTATCTCCAGTCTATCCGGCAGACGCAGAGCTAGGGTGACATTGGTTATAATGTAACCCGAACCCGCGTCTGTTCCGACTGGAAGATTCAGATTGGGCGCCATTTCTGTTACACATTAGCTTCTCGTCAGTGGGTCAACGCCGGCTAGCTGTCGGTCCCAGGGCTGGATACGACCCAATGCCCGCTAAATGTGAACAGAAGAACGAGACATACAGCATCTCACACGATAACAATAACAACACAACAAAAAAACTACGCAACAACAAAGGAAACACAACAAACAAACGAACAATCGACTGCCAGATGGATGAGGCTTCGATGGTTCCATCACGCGCGCCCTGCCTGTGGTCCAAGTCATCATGAATATTTGGGCCACCCTCTGCTGGAACGGTTGCGGCTGGTCTAATGGCACAAGCCACGCGTCCTCCCGCTAAGTTAATTTAAAACTCCATGTTTTCGTTTCCTATACTTAGTTTAATATTTATATTGTGACCCTAATACAAACTTAATTTAATTTAATTTAATATTAGCTTTAAATAAATAAATTACAAATTTAATGAAATTAAATGAAAATTTACGAAATTATTTGAATTTAATTCAATTAAATGCAAAGAAAAAATAAATATATTGAAACTCAAATAAACTTTCATGCACGTATATATAAAAAAAATGCCATGGGAAATAAATATATCATGCGAGGATGGGGCGTTAAAAAGCTGTTAATCAATCGCCAATAACCAACCTACACCTACCAAGAGCTCTTGTTATGGGTCAGGGAGGGGCAAAACAATATATATTAAATTATAAAAATAACACCATCAAAAAAAATCGCAAGATATCTTTAGCCCGCGACACCACATACGGGTTAATGAGTACGTTGTGGTCAGCTGCTTGGCAGCTAATATGTGTGACGAAATGTTAAAAGTGTTGGTGATGAAAGTGAACAGGTCGATGCACTCTTAGATGCAAAGAAGGTAAATATTACAAAAATCAAAATTAAATAAATAAATAAATAAATTACATGCTAATAAATAGTTACACTTAAACAGGAACGTGGACAAGCAGCTTTATTGTTGCTATTTGGATCGGCGGCTGCAATTGAAGGTGCGCAGCAGATTTGGCCCCGACGCAAGGCACATATATTTGTAAGTGTGTGTGTGTGTGTTGCGCAAATGCGTACGCCACAACAAATAGACACAGTGGCCAAACACAAGTAAGTTGCACTATTTTCGACAATTGTCACTGTACATAACTTTATTCTGCTTTTTACAGGGTATTGGCGGTTGAACGGCCTTGCCGAAAATTTGCACTGCCCGGTGTGGGCTTGAGAATGCGGATCAGCTGCGTGGCTGCAGACACTAATGGAACAGACTCACGTATGTATATCGTTGTAGCTGGATGGTGATGGTGGCCTTAGATTTGGTCCGCTGTGTTCAGCTGCAACACACTTGTCCGCCAATTACCAGTGCGTTTCTTGACGTGGGTGTTTCAATACTCGAACCAAAAAAACAAGTAAGAATGCTATAGTCGAGTATACCCGACTACGAAACTCCCTGTACCCAGGTCAAAAATTTCCGATCGCATCTTCGTTAACTTACACATACATACACAGATACGCACACGCACGAGCCACAGCGCAAGCCAGGCATTTTAAGTTGTGACTGTGCTTCTTCTTCCCCTTGCTGCAGCACTGAATCTTCTTTCGTGAATAACTTAGGTGTTTATTATCCGATCGACTTGAAATTTGGACAGTAGATTAAGAGGGACTAAAGTATTGGACATGCCAAATCTTAAAGCTATATCTTGAAAATTGTAACTGTAAAACGGTTTTTATCGAATAGCGGGGGAACGGGGGGAGATATCTCAAATCTAAAATAAACTTGACCTGCTCCCGCTATACACGAACCTACATTCCAAATTTGGTGTCTCTAGCTCTTATAGTTGCTGAGATCCTTGCGTTCATACATACGGACAGACAGACGGACAGACGGACGGACGGACAGACGGACAGACAGACGGACATGGCCAAATCGAAATCTCTTTTGATACTGATCAAGAATATATATACTTTATAGGGTCGGAGATGTCTCCTTCTGCCTGTTACATACTTTTGCACAAATCCAATACCCCCTTTTTACCCATTTTATGGGTACAGGGAGTAAAAACCACTGACCCGGCTGCTGTGTCGCTCTTCCGGGCCAGGCTGCCGAGGATAAAGAGAATTTCACACACTGGGCACTGGGCAGGTCGGATATTTCTACTCACATGTTCTGAGTTACACACTGGTACACAAAAAGAAATCCAAATTATAATTCGCCGCCTTGCTGCGTGCTTCTAACCTTTACAATCCCGCGCCATTTGCCTTTTCGCTCCTATTTATCCCCTTCAAGCGCCTGCGCACCCTCACTAACACATACCTATTTTCCCGACAGTACTGTCCGCCTGCTCCCCGCTACTGTTACATTCCCCTCGACTCCGCAAGCTAAACACTGCTTACTAAACTAAACGATATTTCTTTCCCTTCAGCCCTGGTCTTGTGCGCGTTGCCACTTCGCCCCGGTACAAAATGGAAC